>JBBPBX010026745.1:0-13479 GCA_038048925.1 Garcialebias charrua | reverse complement strand
ATCAGGAAATACCATAACTGCAATGTTTGTGAAATTATGAGTAATTTAATATGCATTACTTATAATGTTAAGGGCATAAGCACTCCAATTAAAAGAATGAAAATATTTAATCAGTTGAAGAAACTGCATTGTTCTATTGCAATGATTCAGGAGACACATTTATCGGAAAATTAGCATTTAAAACTGAAGAGAGAATGGGTGGACCAAGTATATGCATCCTCTTATGAGAGGAAGCGAGGAGTGTCTATCCTTATAAATAAAAACATCTTGCTGTCGCTTTCGGGGGTTGGGCACTCGGGCGTGTGTCGGCTCGGCCTGGTGGCTGCCTGGTAGGGCTCGGGTCCTCTGGTCCTATCGGGTCTGGGCCTGAGGGGTGGCCGTCCTCGGTGCCCGGGCCTCAGTGTCTGGGCCTGGGGCTACGTCAGTGCAACAGGCTCTTGCAGCGGGCTCCGGCGGAAGCCTGTGGGTTTGTCGTTGTTGGCCCCCTGGGGGTCATTGTGTGTAGTCGCTGGTGGAGCTCGTCCGGTTCTCCCCCTTGGTCGGATCTGGGGAGTGAGTGAGTGGCTCGTCCTGTTCAGGTGGCCCTGGGGACTCTGGGCTTGGAGTCTTCTTGGGGTCTTGGGCTTTGATCGCCCCTTCGTCTGCCTCGGGCCTTGGGGGGGCGGATCTCGGATGCTTCACGGTCATTACTGAATGTTCTATTGGAGGAACCTTATTCACTTATGCATGCTCACAGCCACACACAAATGGATGCAGGGATGTATATGTAGATATATGCAGATATGTAGATGGATATGTGATATGCATGTATATGTATGTATACTATATTTATATTTGTAGGTATGTGTATGTTTATATATTGAAATCTACTGCAAGGTCATGATTATTATTAGTCTTTATGCATGTGTGTTTCGATTGCTATGTTCTGTCATGTGCTTTGCAGGATTGCGGATGGAGGTTGGGTGTGTTTGCCTTATGCTTTTTTTGTTAATCTTTATGCTCCAAATGAGGACTGTCCTAAGTTCTTTAAATTAATAGCATTAAAATTAGCAGATAATGTGGAAGGAACTATTTTGGTTGGTGGGGACTTTAATTGTGTACTTAGATCATATTTGGATCGACTCCCAATGGGAGGGGATCCACAACAAGAAAATCCACAACCCTTAATGCTATGATGCATGAACTGGGCTTAACAGATATTTGGCGTCATTTACACCCTAGAGAAAAGGATTTTACTTTTATGTTACAAGTTCAAGGTAGTTCTTCTAGACTGGATATGTTCTTGATAACAGTGGGGGACACTTATAGAGTTAGTGAATGTAATATAGAACCAATTACTATATCAGATCATGCTCCAGTCTTCCTCAAACTAAAGACAGGACCAGCTAACCAGTTTAAATACTGGAGACTTAATGTATCTTTATTAAATGGTGAGAAAATCAGACAAGACCTTCAAAATGCTCTGAAGGAATACTTTGAGATAAATGATAATGATACAATCTCTCCCTCGATAATGTGGGAGGGGAGTAAAGCTGTAATGAGGGGTAATATTATTTCCCTCTCTTCTCAATTAAAGAAACAGAGGCTTTTCAGGCAGAATGAGTTGGAGAAGAAAATAAAAAACATGGAAACACTTTTCCAACAATCTCTGGACCATAAAACATTAGAAATGCTAAAGGAGACTAGACAGGAATTAGACGACTTACTAACTTATAAAGCGGAAGGGGCATTGCGATTTATGAATAGGAAATACTATGAATATGATAATAAAGCAAGTTGCCTACTAGCTTTTCAGTTGTGTAAAGCCCAATCCAACAGAGTTGTAGGCAAAATTAAATTTCCCTTGACAAACCGGATTCTTACACTCATAGTAACACTTACTTCTTACACTAGTAGTAATAAGAAATTACTAAAACCTTTGCTGATTATTACAAAAAACTATATGAGGAGGAAAATATACCTAGCAAATTTGAAAATATAGAAACATTTTTAAAATCAATTTAAATGTCCAAACTAACATAGGATGAGGCTGAGATCATGGTACACCCAATAACACAAGAAGAAATTAAAAAGAGCATTCTTAAACTTAAAAATTACAAAACTCCAGGGGTTGACGTTTTATCTGGAGAATACTATAAGGCTTTTCTGAACGAATTAACACCTATTTTATGTAAAGTCTACAATTACGCTCTGGCGGAGGGAGACCCCCCCGGGTTCATGGTCAGAGGCAGTGATTAGTGTCATACACAAAGAGAATAAGGATCCGACTCTTTGTACATCATATCGTCCAATCAGTCTTTTGTGTGTAGATATGAAAATCCTAACCTCAATTCTTGCAAACAGAATTCAGAAGTATATAAAAAAGCTCGTTAAACCTGATCAAACTGGCTTTATTACCAACTGACAAGGATGTGATAATGTTAAAAGAGCCCTAAATTTACAAATAATCGCAATGAAGAAGGACACCCCATCGATATTTCTTGGCCTGGATGCAGAAAAGACTTTTGACCGAGTGGACTGGGTATTTTTAAAGCAGTCACTAAGATATAGGGGGTTTTAATGATGTGTTTGTTGATTGGATAACAATATTCTATAGGAGCCTAAAATCCAGAGTTAGAGTAAATGGTCACTGCTCAGACTTATTTCCTTTGGAACGTGACACACGCCAGGGAGATGCTCTGTCACCTTGTCTATTTGCTCTTAGTATTGAGCCATTGGCTGAGTTAATAAGAGCAAATCCTCTCATACGAGGTATAACAGATGATGCCAATATACAACATAAAATAACACTTTTTGCTGATGATATTCTAGTCTTTTTGGAGGAGCCGACCACATCCATACCTGCCCTTCTAAGATGCCTTGATGAATAAAGCCATGTCACTGGATATAAAGTTAATACTAACAAATCAGAAGCAATGATGATTGTTGGCAATTGGCCCTATGGATTAGATAAATTGGTCTCCTTTAAAAGATCCTCCCATGGATTTAGATATTTAGGCATTAACGTCACTCCAAAAACCTTACAACTTTTTTAGGCTAATTTTGGAAAACTACTTGAGGAAATCAAGAAGGATTTGGAAAGATGGGATGTACTACCTTTATCCCTCTTGGGTAGAATAGAATCAATAAGAATGAATGTACTGCCAAGATTATGCAGTAAACGTTCTCACTGAGGAACTTACAAGTTTGAGAGCTGAGCAAAAAAACTTTAATCAACTGGTAGAGGAGATGAAACAAATGAAAGCTCAGGAGGTCATCAGAGAAGAACGATTAGCTCAATTGGAACAAAAGTGTGAGGACATGGAACAATACATAAGAGGCGAGAACATGGTCATTTCTGGACTCGAGCTTAAACGCTGGTCAGCGGCTGATGTAACTAAAGGCGTTAACACGAGTGAAGGAGGACGACCAGAACAACTGCAGTCTCTGGAGAATCAGGTAGTCACTTTCTTAAATGGCAAAGACATTGACATTAAACGTGATGACATTTCCACCTGTTACACACTGCCCAATAGAGTTAACAAACTTAAACCATCAGTAGTCGTGAGATTCATTGGAAGGAATCAAAGAAACAGGGTAATGATGCAGTCAAAGAAACTCGCAAAAACTAAGGTCTTCATGAATGAACACCTAACTAAAAAAACGCAAACATTGCACATGCAGCAAGGTTGTTGAAAAAGGAGGAAAAAATAAAAAAAACTTGGACAAGAAACGGAAACATCTGGATCAAAGTACATGAAAATTCTCAAGCTAAAATAATAAAAGAACTGAAAGACTTAGACACATTTTGATGAGCTCAAAAATGACAAATCACCAATCACTATCACATGTTCATACACAAAAATTGACAAAAATGAACAAACAAACAAATACATTAAAACATGCACAAAAATTGACAAAAATGAACAAACAAACAAATACATTAAAACATGACAGCAACAAACGAAGACTCAGAATTTAAAATATATAATGTTGAAGATATGGTTGATGCAAACTTTTATCCTGCTATAAAAGACTGTGAATACTATAATGAAGAAAAGTTTAATGACATCAATATAACAAATGGAGATCTCTCTATTATTCACATCAATAGTAGAAGTATAAATGCAAATATATCCAAAATAACAGATTATTTAAAACAGTTAAACAGAACTTTTACATTAATAGCACTGTCAGAGACATGGCTTAATGATGAAAACAAAAATAATGTTCACATCGAAGGATATGAATTATATCATTTAAACAGAAACAATAAAAAAGGTGGTGGAGTAGCTCTATTTGTCAAAAATGAAATAAAGTGTAGAATAATTAAAGAAATGTCAATAATTGTTGACAATCTTATGGAAATAATAACAATAGAAATATTAAACGAAAATGCTAAAAACATATCCATAAGTTGTGTATATCGATCACCAGGATCAAATATAGAAATATTCACCGATAAAATCATACAACTACTGGAAAAGAGTTTAAATAAAAAAGTTTTCTTGTGTGGAGACTTTAATATTGACCTGGGAAATAAAACGGATTCAAATAACATCAGCACATTTCTAAATTCAATGCATAGTTTAAATCTTTATCCGTTAATATCAAAACCAACAAGAATTACAACTCATAGTGCTACGATAATTGACAACATTTTCACAAATATAACTAATGGGGATATGACAGGTGGTATCTTAACAACTGATTTAAGTGATCATTTACCAGTTTTCACTATCTACAGAAATGATCAAAACATTACAAAAGAAGTTACAATTAAGAAAAAAATAATAAACACATCAAAAAAAGCTATGGATCAATTAAAAGATGATTTACAGAAGCAAAACTGGAAGGACGTGTATATTGATGATGTTAACAGATCATATGATGAATTTATGAACATTTTAGAAGCTCTGTATGAAAAGAATTGTGTGCAAAGAAATCGTAGAAAAAGAAATATTGTTGACCAACCTTGGATGACTAAAGGGTTGAGAAATGCTTGTAAAAAAAAAATAACTTGTATTTATGTTTCTTAAAAACGAGAACACAACAAGCTGAAGAAAAATATAAAAAATATAAAAATAAATTGGTAATGATTATAAGAAGATGCAAGAAAGAATACTATAGTGATTTATTAAACAAGAGCAATGGTGACACTAAAACAACATGGCGAGTAATAAATGATGTTCTAAAAAGTCATAAAGCAAAAACGAACATTGCAAAATATTTTGTGAAAGATGACAAAGAAATACATGATGAGAATGATATCGTAAATGAATTTAATCAATATTTTGTAAATATTGGATCAAGCCTTGCAGCTAAAATACCAAAAGTAGATAATAAGGTGTGTCATTCAATTAAAAGTTGCACCAACAGTATTTTTCTTAGTGGAACTAACAAAGAGGAAATTATGAAAATGGTAAAAAATCTCTCAGACAAGAGATCAAAAGACTGGGTGGACATGGATATGATGTTCGTAAAAGAAATAATAAGTTATGTTATTGAACCGTTTACATATATATGCAATTTATCTTTTTCAACAGGAATATTTCCAGATAACATGAAAGTAGCAAAGGTAATTCCTCTTTTTAAAAATGGTGATAAATGTGTATTCAATAATTATAGGCCAATATCCTTATTACCACAGTTCTCAAAAATTCTAGAAAAACTATTTGTGACCAGATTGGATCAATTTATTGATAAACAAAATATTTTAAGTAGCAGTCAGTATGGGTTTAGAGAAAAAAACTCTACGTCAATGGCTCTCATGGATTTAATGGAACAAATAACTAATGCTGTCGATCATAAACAGTACTGTGTTAGTGTTTTTGTTGATCTAAAAAAAGCATTTGATACCATTGACCACACCATTCTCCTTGAAAAACTAAATAAATATGGTGTTAGAGGACCAGCATTACAGTGGGTATCTAGCTATTTGAAGGACAGGAAACAGTTTGTGCAAATAAATGATGTTAGATCTGACCTCCGTGATATCACTTGTGGAGTTCCTCAGGGTTCTGTGCTTGGACCAAAGTTATTTATTTTATATGTGAATGACTTGGTAAATGTGTCAGGACTACTTAAATGTGTTCTTTTTGCCGATGACACCACATTTTTCTGTTCGGGTAATGACATAAAACAGATTTTGGATATGATGAAAACAGAATTTATAAAAATACAAACTTGGTTTAAATTAAACAAATTATCTTTGAATTTAGATAAAACTAATTACATGATATTCAGTAACAAAAAGAGAATTGTTGATGACGATCCATTTGAAATTGAAGATGTTGTGATCTGTAAAGTGAGTGAAGTGAAGTTTCTGGGTGTTATCATTGATGACAAACTGACGTGGAAACATCATGTAAATTCCATTAAAAAAAATAGCTAGATCAATTGCAGTATTGTATAAAGTCAGGGATTTTTTAATTGATAAAGCTTTACATATGTTGTATAACACAATCATTGCTCCACATTTAATCTATTGTATTGAGGTTTGGGGAAAAGCGTGCAAAACTATTACAAAGCCTGTTTTTATTTTACAAAAGAGAGCTGTAAGAGTAATCACCAGAAAACATTTCAGTCACCCATCAAACACTTTGTTTCTTCAGCTAAACTTATTGAAATTCCAGGAATTGGTAGAATATAGTATTTTATCAGTTATGTATAGGGCTCATAATAACACATTACCTTTAAATATCCAAAGAAATTTTATAAAAAGACAAAGTTATTACAATCTCAAAGGGACAGAGATATTCATCAAACCACAATTCAGAACCAGCTTAAAGGGACGGTCTACCTCAATTCAGGGAGTTCGATTGTGGAATGCTCTGGAGAGTGATGTTAAAAATGAAAAATCAATGTATACATTTAAGAAAAAGGTAAAAAAAGACTTGCTCAAAAACTATATATGATGTAACCTTGCGTGTTTGTGTATTACACCTATGTTGTACTTATGATGTAGCTTAGTGCGTTTGTGTATCACAGTTAGAAAAATTAAGTAGAATTATTCATTTTTGTGATGTATTTTGTGTATTACATTTAGGAAAATTAAGTAGAATTATTCATTTTGTGAACATCTTGATGTTGTGCCATCTTTTAATTTGTGTATTACAGTTAGAAAAATTAAGTAGAATTATTCATTTTATGATCTAGTTTGTGTATTACAGTTAGGAAAATTAAGTAGAAAAAAATAATAAAAAAATAGGAAAATTAAGTAGAAATTTTTTTTTAAGTGTGATGTATTTTGTGTATTAGTTAGAAAAATTGTGTATTAGTTAGAAAAATTAAGTAGAATTATTCATTTTGTGATGTAGTTTGTGTATCACAGTTAGAAAAAGTAAGTAGAATTATGGGTGATGTAGTTTGTGTATTACAGTTAGAAAAATTAAGTAGAATTATTCATTTTGTGATCTAGTTTATGTATTTGTTAGGAAAATTAAGTAGAATTATTCATTTTGTGATGTAGTTTGTGTATTACAGTTAGGAAAATTAAGTAGTAGTTTGTGTATCACAGTTAGAAAAAGTAAGTAGAATTATGGGTGATGTAGTTTGTGTATTACAGTTAGAAAAATTAAGTAGAATTATTCATTTTGTGATCTAGTTTATGTATTAGTTAGGAAAATTAAGTAGAATTATTCATTTTGTGATGTAGTTTGTGTATTACAGTTAGGAAAATTAAGTAGAATTATTCATTTTGTGATGTAGTTTGTGTATTACAGTTAGAAAAATAAGTAGAATTATTCATTCTGTGATGTTGCTTGAAGGTTATCATTGGTTGAACAAACTGTGAAATAAGGGGCAGATATAATAAGATTTCATCTTCTTTCTGCTCCCTTCATTTTATCCTACTTGTATTCTTGTATCTGATGAAACTGTCTTGTATTGTTCTTTTAAAATGAATGAATAAACATCAAATCAATTATTATTTTTATTTCAATCCATTCCAATATCAGTTCCGCAATCTACATTCAAAACTCTAGAAAAGCTTGTGTCAAAATTTATTTGGCAAAACTGAAGACCAAGAGTGCGTTTAAAGGTATTAATGACCAGTAAAAGACAGTACCTAATTTAATACCTAATTTAAATTTGTATTACTGGGCAACACACTTGCACATTATTTTGGCCTGGATTACTAATAATAAAGAAACACAGTGGGTCTCCATTGAACAGAACTCAGTTCCTGGGCTTCATTGAGAACCCTACCATTAATGAGTCAAAACTCTTTAAAAAAGTTAAAAATTAACAACCCTTGGATTCTACAAACACTGAAGATATGGACCCTAATTGAAAAACAAGTTAAAGGTAATACAGGTCTATCACGTGCTATGCCGATTGTAGGTAATATTGAATTTATACCATCTATTTCAGATACTGTTTTTAAAAGATGGGCAAATAAGGGTCTGATTGTGCTGGATCATTTGTTTTATGGGCAGAAACTTAAATCATTCTCTCAATTGCAAGATCAATTTTCCCTGCCTTCAGATGATCTATATAGATATCAGCAGCTTAGAAATTATTTAACAAAACACGTTGAATGGGATAACATTAAAAAAGAACCTACTGGCATTGAAACAGTTTTTATACAGGTGATTGAAAAGCAGACATTAACCAACAAATTAATCTCTGTAATGTATGGAAAATTGTTGACTAATTTGTCAGATAACACGTTACATATTAAACAACAGTGGGAACTGGAGATGAATGTAACATTAACAGACGAAACTTGGGAAAATGTGTGTTCTCTGTGCCATAAAGGGATTGGGAGTCAGATCTGGAAAGAGTTTGACTGGAAAATGAAAACTAGATTTTTTTTTAAAAACTCCATTAAAAACTTTTATTTCCAAGAGTGCAATTACAGACAAATGTTGGAGGAATTGCGGTATGGTTGGTGACCACACACATATCTTCTGGGACTGCCCCAAAATTAAGACCTTCTGGGAGAACATTAAACAGAAGATCGAGGATATTCTAAGGACAGATCTTCTGATGGACCCTCTTCTATTTCTGCTGGACATACAGTATATCCCAAGAATCTACTCACTAAAGATCAACGTTACATATTGTAGATTGTTACTAGTGGCATGAAAGACCATTACCCTAAATTGGATTAAGCCCTGCTCACCAACTGTTGCTCAATGGATGCAAAAGTTGAAACATGTCTATGTGATGGAGCGTCTGACTGCCCAACTACAAATGAAAATGGATATTTTCTTGTCAAGATGGTCACGATTGTCAATTTTATTTGATGAATCTCAGTATGATGCCTGATTCTACATGTGTGTACTATTTGTTTTGATGAGTGTTTCCTAAGCCCAATCTCAACACTTTTTCGTTTTGCTCTTCATAATTTGTAATTGCCTTTGTTTTGGTATTTTGAGGCAATAAAGTAAAAAAAAAATACAAGTACTTAGGTGTACACCTGAATGACAACCTCAGCTGGGGGCAACAACACCACCAGCCTGATCAAGAAAGCTCATCAAAGACTCTACTTCCTCAGGCAGCTGAGGTGGGCTGGACTGGGAAGCTCAGTCCTCACCTCCTTCTACAGGTGTGCAGTGGAGAGCATCCTGTGCTCCAGCATCAACGTGTGGCATGGAGGCTGCACAGCTGCAGAAAAAAAGCTTTGCAGAGAGTGGTGAAGGCTGCACAGAAGATGTTTAAGTCAGTCTCCCCACCATCACAGACATCTACGCCTCCAGATGCAGGAAGAGAGCCACCTGCATCACGAAGGACCTCACTCACCCAGCAAAATTTTTGCCCCACTCTCTTCAAGCAGAAGGTTGTGGAGCATTAGGTGTAGGACCACTAGACTGAGGAACAGCTTCTACCCTGAGGCTGTTAGGCTCATAAATCCCTAACAAGGATTATCACTGTAAAAAAAAAATCACTGTAATGCCACCTTTAATAATAATAATAATAATAATAATGTCTATTCCTGTCATCTGCATATGTTCCCATACACAGACGAAATTCGTCTCTGCATTTAACCCAACCACCTACCAGGTGGTGCAGTGAGCAGCCCGAAAGCGCCCGGGGAGCTGGAGAAATAGGTGTGCACTCATAGACACCCCAAGCTGGGTAGTGGCCGGGGCGCGAACCCGCGACCTTCGGATCCGTAGTCAAAAGCCCTGCCACTAGACCATCTTGGCTCCTTAATTACTGTGGGATGTGCTGCTGACTAGCCATGCTGCTGATCTCATGCTGCTGATTATTTCATGTTGCTATATTAATTTGTACCCATCTGCTAACGCAGATTCCTGTTCATTCATGCTCATCTGCTTGTGCAGACTCATGTTTGTGCTGCTGTTCGGCGTATGTTTTTTTGTTTGTTTGTCCCCCCCCCGTCCTGTTCGGCTCTGTGGCACTCAGAATTATTGTCTGTGTCGAGGTGATGCCCAAAAGATTTACTTTCACAAACAGAGCATTATGGACCAAAAGATTTACTTTCGCAAGCAGAGCATTATGGCTGGCCTTAATGCTCCACTTGATATATAAATAAAACTTTATTAGAATTTGCTTTGTGTTTGTTTAAGATGTAATGGACATGGGGATGAAAAACAAAGAAAAAAGCAAAGCTAGAAAAGTGAGAGAAGGGGTAAAAGAGAAAAAAGGAGATAGGAGTAAAGGAGAGAGAGAAGTATGAAGAGAACACAAATCAACATAATTGAAGTCTGTCTCTAGACCTTTCTGGGTGGAGTTTGCATGTTCTCCCCGTGCATGCGTGGGTTTCCTCCGGGTACTCCGGTTTCCTCCCACAGACCAAAAAACATGCTTGTTAGGCTGATTGGTGACTCTAAATTGACCCTAGGTGTGAGTGTGAGAGTGGATGGTTGTTTGGTGTGAGTGAGACAGGTCCCTCTTGTAAATGAGTCCCCGTGACTCAACGAGGCTAGCCTGTATAAATAAAGGTTGAATGAAAAAAAAAAAGACCTGCGGAGAGAGAAAAAAGACAAAACCAAGAAACAACAACAAAACAACATATTGTATACAGTATAATGATACTTATAACACCATTAGAAATTATTTTATACGGTACATGGTAATAAAATACAGGTAGTCCTCGACATACGACGGAGATCCATTCTTGCACCGCGTCATAAAGCGAATTTCGACGTAAGTCAGAGCATACGTTCTAACTGTACCTTATACGTACAGTACTGTATTTTACCAAGCACTTAGCCTATCCTAACACAGTACCCTACATAATTATCAAAACACACATACATTTGGGAGCCATAATGAAGGGAAAAAAGTAGGGATGCACCGATCCATTTTTCACTTCCGATCCGATACCAATACTTTAAAACTGGGTATCGATCGATACCGATACTTTTCCGATCCGATACCATTCAGGTGCCTTATGAGGCTGTAATAAATTATTACAGCCTCAGCCACTAATATCCACTTTAAAGCAAGGAATAAAAAAACACGTTTTGTGTTAGCAGGATTTAATTGTAACTAAGAAACTTATCCAACATTAATAAAACTTACCTCAAGTTGCCTTTTTGGGCATGCATAAATATACAGTATTTGTATACACTGTACTTAGAGAGAAGATTAATCTTCTCTTGGCTGTGCAAATTCTGCTAACACAAAACGTGTAACTAACTACCGGTACTTTTAAGTACTGTAGTTACTTTCACCCAGTCTCTTTTTCATCACATGCTTCCAAAAGTCAACAATTATGTTTGTATTCTGCATCTGTCTGTTAGCAAAATATCTTATGAACAACTGAACAGATTTTGTTTAAACTTTCAAGAAATAATCACTGAAGGGCTCTCTACGACTGGTTGACTTTTAAAGTACATCCAATTGAAGATGGCTGCCACAGCTAACTGAACTTATACAACACAAAATTGACTACAACTCAGTCAATTTGACAAAAAATTTAGATAAAATTTGTGTGGTAGTAGCTGAGACTCATTCCCAAAGCATATTCAAGGGATTAGTAGAATGCATAAGATCTTTCTTTAAAATTACAACGTTATTTATTTGGAATCAATGGTGTCGTCTGTTAGCAAAATATCTCATGACCCGCTGGACAGATTTTGATTAAACTTTCAAGAGATAATCACTGAAAGGCTCTCTACGACTGGTTGACTTTTAAAGTACATCCAGTTTAAGATGGCTGCCACAGCCAACTGAAAACAACACAAAATTGACTACAACTCAGTCAATTTGACAAAAAATGTAGATGAAATGTGGTGTGGTAGTAGCTGAGACTCATTCCCAAAGCATATTCAAGGGACTAGTAGAATGCATAAGATCTTTCTTTAAAATTATAACGTTATTTATTTGGAATCAATGGTGCCGTCTGTTAGCAAAATATCTCATGACCCGCTGGACAGATTTTGATTAAACTTTCAAGAGATAATCACTGAAGGGCTCTCTACGACTGGTTGACTTTTAAAGTACATCCAGTTTAAGATGGCTGCCACAGCTCAGCCTTTTGTTTTTCATAATCCCACAGAGCTTTGGAGACATTTACAAGACATTCAAAAATATGCCTCACCTGTCCAACAGCATACAGGGGTTCACTTTGGATGTCATGGAATCACCTGCTGACAGCTTGGAGGAGGCTGCTTCTCAAAGTTTTGATGCCACTGTCCACACTGTTATCAGCGAGCAGCTGTTTAAAATGGTGACGCTGGGACCTTGCTGTTGAAACGAGTCCAGAAGTGATTTCTGTCGGCTCCGTTTGTCTTTCTCCCGCCGGGCTAAACAATCGTCATGCTCTTTACTGTGGTCTTTTTCAAATGTTTCATCACGTTTGTGGTATTATATGACGCGACGGAGCTTCCTCCTCTCTGTACAGCGGCTCTGCAGACACGCACGCGGCTCTGCAGACACGTACACGTCGCTGCTGTCTTGCTTTGCGGTGCTTCAAGAGTAAAACACATCCACACAGCAGACATGTTCGCGGACATGCAAAAATCAATAAACTCTGACCGACTCTGATGCCAAGATGAAAAGTTGGTTAGCCGTTAGCCACAGTCCTCCAGTCCTCTCTGTGTTTACTCACGTTTTACCTGGCTGCAAGGGGCAAACTAGGAAATGGATTTCCTGAATGTGAGGCGGGTCTTACTACTCTGGGCTCATAAAACACGCCTCCGTTCAGGAAATCCATTCCATAGTTTGAAGACAACTGCAGTGTATCATGGATCGGAAAGATGGCAGTCTCTGCTCTGAAAATCCGATATGTAAACAAGGCTGGTATCGGATACCAATACCGATACTGGATCGGATCTGCCCCATCCCTAGAAAAAAGAGTTAACGGTAATTTCTTACTGGGATGCTGTGGTGAAGCCGTTTCCTCCGTTCCTCCGTCCCTCCTCCGTATTCTCCATTTGTTTACGTCGTAATACTGCCATCCATAAAACAGCTACTTTTCCACAGCTGTTGCCTGTCCAGCTTGGTCCAACAAGTTTTGTTTTGTTTTTTGAATGTCCAGAGGACTAGACTTAGCTTTTTTAGAGAGTACAAGGCAGTATTTCT
>JBBPBX010026743.1:17904-28384 GCA_038048925.1 Garcialebias charrua | reverse complement strand
TGGATGGGATCATCAATGCAAAGTGGGTGAGATCGTCAATACAAAGTGGGCGGGATCGTCAATGAAAAGTGGGCGAGATCATCAATAAAGTGGGCGGGATTATCAATAAAGTGGATGGGATCATCAATGCAAAGTGGGTGAGATCATCAATACAAAGTGGGCGGGATTGTCAATGAAAAGTGGACGAGATCATCAATAAAGTGGGCGGGATCATCAATAAAGTGGGCAGGGTCGTCAGTGCAAAGTGGGCGGGATCGTGTGGGCGGGATAGTAACAAACCGCTGTAAATAAAAAGCTAAAATTAGCAAAACCTCAGCTAAAATCTTAAATTGGCAAAACGGCAGCTAAAAGTCAAAGCAGATTGAAGTTGCTAAAAACTAAATTACTGTACAGGTAAAATAACATAGCCAAAAAGATTAACATAGCTAAAATCGAGCATAAGAAGACAAAACCAGAGCCATTAGCTGAAGTAGAGTTCAGAATACTGTATTTTTTAATGATTTTTTTAAAGGAAAATATTGTCAAATAAAGTAAAATAGATTGAAAAGTCATGTGAGATACCACAGTGTTGCCTGTACAGTATTTGTGTACATTTATTTTAAGGTTTAATGCGTGAAATCTTTTTTAAAAACACTTCCATGACAAGCTCAATGAATGTTTGGCTTTTAATTTTTTGAGAAACGCTACTTTAATCTTGCATCCGATTAAATGTCTGTTTGTTAGGGAAGAAATCTCCACCTCAGTGGTTGGACGGGATTCTGAAGGATCGCGGTGCGGACTTCCTGATCTCGCAGTTTGAAGGGGGTGGTCTCCTCTCCCAGCCCACTCTCAGGGACCTGACCGGCCCGTTCAGCGTTCGGGCCACCCTGCAGTGGATGGACCTGCTGCTGGCCGTTGTGGACTGCTACAACACCTTCATCAGCTTACACATAGTCAAACCTCAGCACATTCTCAGTAAGTTCTGGAGGGGAGATGATTATGTTCCATTAATTGAGCTCCATAAATACCTTTTCACCCTACACTTCCCAGACTCAAAAGACAAATCCAGTTTCCTGAAGGCGACCCGGTTCTTCCTGACAGAGCTGGCATCTCATGAACTCACAGCAGCAGAGAGCTGTTTCTCTCTCGGCGAGAAGACCTCCCACTTTAGCCCAAGAGAAGTGGACCAGTACAATTACAGCAAGTGCACCATCATCGTCCGTCTGCTGGAGTTTGCCTCCATGATTCTTGTCAAAGGAGACCAAGGGTTCTGGAAGGTACCCATGATTTTTGTGTGAATGTTACCATTTTGCGATTACAGGTAGTCCTCGACTTACGACGTAGATCTGTTCCTACGCGGCGGCGTAAACCGATTTTTGACGTAAGTCGAAACTGCACCATATACATGTACAGTACTGTATTACTAAGCACTTAGCCTATCCTAACACAGTACCCTACATAATTATCAAAAAACACATACGTTTGGGAGCCATAATAAAGGGAAAAAAGAGTTATGACCTACTGGGATGCTGGTGATGCTGTATTGCTCCGTCCATCGGCCGTATTCTCTAATACGTATACGACGTAAAACCGCCATCCAGCTCAGTCCATCTGCAGTATTCTGTTCCGTTTACGACGTAAAACCGCGTTCACAGTACAGTTTTGTTTTGTTTTTTTAATGTCCAGAGGACCAGACTTAGCTTTTTTAGAAAGTACAGTGCAGTATTCCTCCGCTGCTACGTTTACGACGTAAAACCACTTTATTGATGGTCCCGCCCACTTTGCATTGACGATCTCAACTACAGAGCAGGGAAACAGGTCAATCTTCACTGTAGTGCTAATCAATTCCACCTGAGAAGAACCGAGTGGCGCCACACTTTCTACTAGCAAAACTGCGTAACTCGGCTTTTCAAAATAATTTTTTTATTAATTTTTTTTTTATGGGAGATGCGCCGTAACCACGAAACGTCGTAACTCGAGACCATCGTAAGCCGAGGACTACCTGTATTAGAATTATTTTTTAACCTAACTGCATATTTTGTGGTATTTTAGTCATTCAAATGTCAAAACGTTCAGCTCATTGAGGAGATGGGTACAAATATTTTTCATTTTTTGCACCTTTTATACTTTTTACAATATTTACTTGTTTTTTTTCCTCCATAAACAAACATGGAAATATTTTCAGTTCCTTCCAAGACATTGTTCTGTTTGAAATCTGCTTCAGCTACTGGCTCTGTTCTTATTTTCTTAAGCTGCTTTGAGCTTTTAGCTAACCACTTGCTAATTTTAGCTTCTAGTGAAACTTTTGATACGTTATACTTTTGCATCTGTTAGCTATCAGTGTTTCCCCTACCGTTATCCAAGGAGGTCACCCCCACCCTGTCAACAGAACCGAGCACCCTGCCTACCAAAATATCCCCCTGCCGCCATCGTCAATTGCTGGCATTGACGTAGCGCTAAGCTAGCAGCGTGCATTACAGTTGCGCTAGCCAAGAAGCTACAGATTTAGCGTTCCGATTCTCACACATCCCCCCACCCGTCAACAAAATGTTCCAAAGACATGAGCGCCCTGCCAAGGCAATTGACCTTGGGGAAACACTGGCTACTATTCTGCTCCTTTTCACGATCCTCTTACAACTTTTAGCTTTTGCCAGGTTTTGCTTTTAGCCAGACCGTTGCTGCTTTTAGCTACCATTCTACTTTTAGCTCTTAGCCTGTGTTTTGCTACTTTGAGCTACTATTTGTTCTTGTGACAATTCAAGCCATCCTTTTTATATTTTTAGGATATAGTTAAGACTATTGCTGGGACTGCAGTAGCTCGGTGGTCAGTGCTGCGGTCTTGGAATCCTGAGGCTGCGGGTTTGAGACCAGGTTGCATCAGGAAGGACATCAAGTGTAAAACAATTAACAAATCTTTCATGCAAGTTCGCTCGTTGTTGTCTCCCTGAAGAAGGGAGCAGCCGAAAGAAACATTTTCAAGCTAGACTTATGCTACTTTTAACTTTTAGCAAGACTTTTGCTACTACAGTATTAGCTTCTAGATACTCTTCTGATGCTACTAGCCAGTCTTTTATTTTATTTTTTTCTATTTTTAGTAATTAGTTAGGCTTTTGCTACATTTAGCTATAGCTAAAGTTGCCCTGCTTCAGGTACCTTTCTGCTACTTTTCAGCTTTTAACTAGCCTCTTGCTACCTTTAGCTTTTGCTACTTTTCGCTCCTAGCCAGTCTTTTGATGCTTTTAGCTAGGCTCTGATACATTTAGCTGTCATTTTGCTATTTTTCTGCTTTTAACTAGCCCCTTGCTTCAAGGTGGAGGTGGGATTGCATCAAGGATCGGCTCTGAGCCCCTTCTTGTTTGCTCTGGTGATGGACCGACTAACAGATGAGGTCAGGCAGGAATCCCCATGGACTATGATGTTTGCAGATGACATTGTGATATGTGGTGAGAACAGGGAACAGGTGGAAGAGAACTTGGAGAGGTGGAGGTATTCACTTGAAAGAAGAGGAATGAAAGTCAGCCGTAGTAAGACAGAGTACATGTGTGTGAATGAGAGGGAGGCCAGTGGAACAGTGAGGCTACAAGGAGCAGAGGTCACAAAGGTGCAGGACTTCAAGTACTTGGGGTCCACTGTCCAGGAAAATGGGAAATGTGGTAAAGAGGTGAAGAAGAGAGTCCAGGCAGGATGGAGTGGATGGAGAAAAGTTTCAGGAGTGATTTGTGACAAAAAGGTGTCAGCAAAGGTCAAAGGAAAAGTTTACAAGACAGTGGTGAGACCAGCTATGTTGTATGGTCTGGAGACAGAGACATGGACAAAAAGACAGGAGAAAGAACTGGAAGTAGCAGAAATGAAGATGCTGAGGTTCTCCTTAGGAGTGACAAGGATGGATAAGATCAGGAATGAGATCATCAGAGGTACAGCACATGTTGAACAACTGGGAGATAAAGTTAGGGAGGCCAGACTGAGATGGTTTGGACATGTCCAGAGGAGGGACAGTGGGTATATTGGTAGAAGGATGTTAGAAATGCAGCTGCCAGGAAAAAGACACAGAGGAAGGCCAAAGAGGAGATATATGGATGCAGTTAGAGAGGACATGAAGGTAGTTGGAGTGAGGACAGAGGATGCAGAGGACAGAGTGAGGTGGAGGAGGATGACTCGCTGTGGCGACCCCTGAAAAGGGAAAAGCCGAAAGAAGAAGAAGAACTCGCCCCTTGCTAATTTAGGATTTTGCTGCTTTTTAGCTTCTAGCAAACATTTGTAACGCTTTTAGTTAGCCATTTTCAACTTTTAGTATAAGCTAGACTATTGTTACGATTGGCCATCATTTAGCTACTTTCAGTTTTTAGCCAGCCTTTAACAACTCAGTTTCTAGATAGCTTTTTGCTACTTTTGACTAAACATTAGTTACTATTACCTACTGCTCTGATGCTTTTAGCTTCTAGCTAGACTTTTGATATTTAGTGTTCTGCTTATTTTAGCTTTTAACAACTCAGTTTCAGCAAATTTCCAGTCATTCAGCTCTCCACGTCCACACTTTTATTTCTGTAGTTTCTTTGAAAATCCTGACTTGTGATATATATATATTTTTTCATTTATCCACAGCTCCTGGAACAAGATTTGTTTTGCTCCCTGTTCTTTGAGGTTACTGCGACAGTGGTATGCGAGCCGGAGGCTGTTGGGTTCAACATGGCTGATGTGGAAGTGATGAAGAACCTTCCAGAGGTGTGCGTACCCCTACTCAAAGCTCTCCTGGCCTCGCCGTATCGCAGCCAACTTGAAAGTAGCTTACGAACAAAAATCTCACGGAAAAGGTGCGTAACTTCCAGTGTTTCAGCTAAAATTTGGAAAATGGGGTGTGCATTGTACATCATACATGTATAACACACTATTCTTGTTCAAACTGTAGGTTTTGATGTATAATTTTTATTTATTTAATTTTTTTTAAAGGTGTGTGGCATGTAAACGAACAAAAATCAGATTAGCAACCAAATGTGGGCTGGATTTATATCATAAGCCCCACCCATATTTGGGGGAGTGTCAGATTCCCAATTATGCTAAACCTTTTGTTATACGAATAGTTAAAGTAGTACAAAGTTTGCAGATGTAGTTAGATGTTCTTAAGAAGACAAGAATCAGTTGCGGTTGTGATTTAATGTTCGAAACAACTAATAAATTTAAAAAAATTAAAATTAAAACTTTGTTATATTTTTCTTCTTTTTTTTGGCCATGATAGTGTGGAGGATCTGTGTGCTGTAGACCTGTACCATTCGAGCAGCCACCACAACCAAATAGAAATGGTGCTTTCTTCCTGTAAGCAGATCCACAAAGCTGGCTTCCTTGACTCCATTCTGCACAGCCAGGTACAAACATGAGCCCAAAATGCATCATCCATTCTTTGGTTGTTACACATTTGCCGTATGTGTGTTTTCTCTTGAAGGATTCAGCCTACACCGAATCTGTTGGGTCCAGACTTCTGATGGCGGTCTATAAAGGCATAGCTCCTGGAGGCGACAGGAAGGCGCTTCCCTCGTTGGACGTTAACACAAAGAGAGTAGCAGAGGGTCTGCTTCAGCTTGCCTTTTCTCTCAGCCAACAGGTTGGTCAGGTTTTGAACAAATGTGGTTCAGTTGACTACAAGCAGATTTGGTTTTAGCGCGAGCGCTTCAGGAGTAGATCTGAACCTAGTAAACCTAATACACAGATTCATAATAATGTTAGCATTTATGTGAAGCAGGCGTTGTTTAGTTTTGTTTGCAGTTTGGACGGGGAAACCGACGAAAACACAGGACATGAGATGAGAGCTTAGAGGTCATGTACAAATTTCAACGTCAGGCTGCAACATTAAATAACGCCAACAGGTTTATTCGTGTTTTCGCCTAAATCACATCAAATATTTACTAATCAATTGTTAAATTGGAAACATGCACCGTTGTACAATTTTAGATAATCATCCTCGTGTTTATTGATGAGCATCTTGAGCATTTGTTCCCTTCGTAGTTTGACGTTCTGATTAGCATTAGGCTGTGGTGGTTTGTCTGCTTTTCTGCAGTGAACCTGGACCAAAAAAATGTTTGCTGTTGCACTCAAATCATGGAGAGAAAAAAACTACCGGTATATCATTAATGTGTTGCCACTCAATTATATGTTTAAGAATCACTTTCAGCTACTACCACACCAAATTTTAGCTCAGCCTCTGTAAAATTGACTCAACGCCATTTTTGTGTTTGCTAAAGTCCATTGGCTGTGGCAGCCATCTTCAGTCAGGGTGACATCAAATGATATTAAACCAGTGATTATTGATAGTTTCATTAGAATCTGTCCAGTTGTTCATGCAATGTTTTCCAAACAGGGCTGGGTTCACATTGATGTCAATGGAGAATTTTTTTTTTTTAAATTCTGTTTTTAGCCATTTTACTCTGCATCGTTTGATATACGGATACCAAAAGTCAGAGCATGCTATTCCAAGGATTCAAGGTCCTTTACTGGTCATATTCACCATGTGGTGGAACAAAATTGTGTACACCGGGTCCCAGTTACATCCAACAAAAGTATAAAATGTAAAAGAAAAACAGTAATAAGATCTAAGATATAAACTAAGAACAACGGTAAATACACTAAGCACTAGTAGTATAAAATTCATGAACGAGACGCACATTTTGATGTATTTTTATAGTTGTTTTTTTTCAAAGTTACATGAAAACTATAATAAAACCTTCAAGAGTATCGTCTTGCCGCCGTACACATCGCACCGCCGTATAAGTCGCATCAGTCCAATTATGTCTAATAAAGTGGAAAAAACATAAATACGTCACTTCACCATATAAGTCGCATCCATTATGCGTCACGGCTGACTCCCTGGAAACATGGGCCGGTGTTGTGCCCAAAATCGATTGGCTGCCAAATGGCGGCCACGGGAGCGTGCACAGGAGGACTTTAACAAGACTAACACTTAAAAACAATTATTTGTTTGCTCAAAATTATAGCAAAGGTGTATCTCAGTCGAACTTTTAAATGCACTTTGACGGTCAAATCAGCTTCATTTCAAAAGCCAATTCGCGGCTGCGGGAGTGTGCAGAGGGAGGACTCGCTGTGTATTTCTTCTAAATTTAACAAGATAAACACCTAAAAACAATTAAATTTGTTTGCTTGACATTATAGTAAAGGTGTGCCCCAGTTGAACTTTTCCTTAATAAATGCACTTTAATGGTCAAATCAGCTGCATTTCTCTGAGTCCTGGGCGACGAGGCAAAATGCAACTGATTTGACGTTTGCTCCAGGAGTTCCAGAGCGAGACGAAGGTGGCTTGGTATGGCAAGCCAAGTGTCTCATTAATAGCCACTTTTACCTATTAATGAGACACTTTGCTTGCCATATCAATCGACGGCCTTCTAGTGGCTGAAAATGGTAGTGTTCAATATTTTCCGTGCAGAATGAATGAAATTGTCAGATCTGTCAAAAACGGGTTATAATATGGGGAAAAACATAAGTCGTTTTGCTGTATAAGTCGCAGGGCATGCTAATTTATGCAAAAAGGTGCAACTTATACAGCAAAAAAATACGGTAACAGCCATCCATCCATCCATCCATCCATCTTCTTCCGCTTATCCGGGGTCGGGTCGCGGGGGTAGCAGCCTAAGTAGGGAGGCCCAGACTTCCCTCTCCCCAGCCACTTGGAGCAGCTCCTCCGGGGGAATCCCAAGGCGTTCCCAGGCCAGCCGAGAAACATAGTCCCTCCAGCGTGTCCTGGGTCTTCCTCTGGGTCTCCTCCCGGTGGGACATGCCCGGAACACCTCACCAGGGAGGCGTCCAGGAGGCATCCTAACCAGATGCCCGAGCCACCTCAACTGGCTCCTCTCGATGTGGAGAAGCAGCGGCTCTACTCCGAGTCCCTCCCGGATGACTGAGCTTCTCACCCTATCTCTAAGGGAGAGTCCAGCCACCCTGCGGAGAAAACTCATTTCAGCCGCTTGTATCCGAGATCTTGTTCTTTCGGTCATAACCCAAAGCTCATGACCATAGATGAGGGTGGGAACGTAGATCGATCGGTAAATTGAGAGCTTTGCCTTTTGACTCAGCTCTCTCTTCACCACGACAGACCGGTACAGCGCCCGCTTCACTGCGGACGCTGCACCTATCCGCCTATCGATCTCACGCTCCAGTTTTCCCTCATTCGTGAACAAGATCCCGAGATACTTAAACTCCTCCACTTGGGGCAGGACCTCCTCCCCGACCCGGAGAGGGCATGCTACCCTTTTCCGGCTCAAGACCATGGCCTCGGATTTGGAGGAACTGATCCTCATCCCGGCCGCATCACACTCGGCTGCAAACCGCTCCAGTGAAAGTTGTAAATCACGAACTGATGAAGCCAGTAGGACCACATCATCTGCAAAAAACAGAGAAGCGATTCTAAGGTCACCAAAACGGATCCTCTCAACACCTTGGCTGCGCCTAGAAATTCTGTCCATAAAAGTTATGAACAGAATCGGTGACAAAGGGCAACCTTGGCGGAGTCCAACTCTCACTGGAAACGAGCCTGACTTACTGCCGGCAATGCGGACCAAGCTCTGACACCGGTCGTACAGGGACCTAACAGCCCATATCAAAGGGCCTGGTACCCCATACTCCCGGAGTACCCCCCACAGAACCCCCCGAGGGACGCGGTCGAATGCCTTTTCCAAGTCCACAAAGCACATGTAAACTGGTTGGGCAAACTCCCACGCACCCTCCAGGACCCTGCTGAGGGTGTAGAGCTGGTCCAGTGTTCCACGACCAGGACGAAAACCACACTGCTCCTCCTGAATCCGAGGTTCGACTATCCGACGGACCCTCCTCTCCAGAACCCCTGAATAGACCTTACCAGGGAGGCTTAAGAGTGTGATCCCCCTATAGTTGGAACACACCCTACGGTCCCCCTTTTTAAATAGGGGAACCACCACCCCAGTCTGCCAATCCAAGGGAACTGCCCCCGATGTCCACGCGATATTGCAGAGTCGCGTAAGCCAACACAACCCTACAACAGCCAAATATTAAAAATGGTGATATGATATTTTTGCATTGGCACACTTAACTGAGCCCACGTCATGCTGTATTTGTGTTTTTAATGTCTCTGCAGAGTGAGCAGCTGGTGGATTTGCTGTTGAACACCATCATGCTTTCTGTACCAATATCCGGCAATCACAACCAGAACCTCTTGAGCTTCTCTCACGGCGAGTACTTCTACAGCCTCTTCCAGATGACCGTCAACACCAAGTTGCTGAAAAGTGTGACAACCACCGTGCCTCGCCTTATGAACGCTGCGTCTCAGAACCCCTCCACGGTAGTTTGTTGTTTCAGTTCAGGTTAGTTCAGGAGTCGTTGCAGACGGCCACAGGGTGGTAACAACGTGTGGTTTCAGGTGAGCATGCTGCTGAACGGCATGCTGGATCACAGCTTCAGAGAGCGCTCCGTGAGGAAGACGCAGGGCAAGGAGCTGGTGGACGAGGTGCTGGGGAGGTGGGTCAGCCTGCAGACGTGGTGGGAGGGACCTTCATCCACTTCGGAGAGTAAAACTGACACTCTTCTTCTGCTCTCCAAGCTCCTTCAGGTGAAGTATTACCTGAGTAATGATAGTCATTTTGTCTGTGGGACAATATAAAGTGGGGTTGTTCATAAAGCTACCACAGGTAAGATAATAATTGTTCTTAACAAGGGATGTACCGTAGATTAAAACTTGATTTCTCATTGAGTTGAAAACTGTCGTGCAAACTACAAAAAGAAAAACGTCTCGATTTTAAATTGTTAGTGTGGCGGCAGGTCAAACATGTCAGGCACTAGGACCACACGCAAACTTCACTCCAGCCGTGTTGAGCAGATACTTTTTGTGCTTCTAACTTCTTCCTGCAAGTTTCAGCTTGTTATGCTCCTCTCAGCTTCTTTCTGCAAGTTTAAGCTTTTTCTGCTATTGCAGCTACTATTTAGCTGTTTTATGAAAGACAAAGAGGAGATGTATGGATGCAGTTAGAGAGGACATGGAGGCAGTGGGAGTGAGGACAGAGGATGATGACTTGTTGTGGAGACCCCTGAAAAGGGAAAAGCTGAAAGAAGAAGAAGATGCTAATTTTAGCTTTTCCAGCTTATTCAACATGTTCTTGCAGTAATTTCGTTTGTTTTCAGATAAATTCAAGTTTTTTTAGGTAAATGTTTACACATTCAGCCTAATTATCTTCATTCTGATAATTTCAGCTTGTTTTGCTCCTCGTAGCTTCTTTCTGCAACTTTCAGCTTTTTCTGCTATTTTAGTTACTATTTAGCTGTTTATGCAAATTTTAGCTTTTCCAGCTTATTCAACATTTTTTGCAGTAATATAAACTTTTTTCTGCCTAATTCAGCAAAAATGTGCTCTCTCCACTTCTGGTAATTTAAACTTCTTTCTGCTTTTTTAGCTACTTTTCAACTGTTTTTTTTATATATATTTTTTTCCAGCTTTTTCAGATAAATTCCACTTTTTGTGCTAATTTCTGCT
>JBBPBX010026743.1:0-11047 GCA_038048925.1 Garcialebias charrua | reverse complement strand
CCGCAACACCTGAGGCTCTGTACTCCCTGACTGAATTCATAGGTAACTTAAAACACAATGAGATTGTTATGGCAGGAGATTTCAACATTGATTGGAATAAGTCGACCCCCCTCTGTGATAAATTCAAGGAATGTTGTCTTTCTCTCAATCTAACACAACTTATTGATTCTCCCACCAGACCAAACAAAAAATGTCCTGAAAAATCTTCCACCTTAGATCTGTTTTTCACAAATGCACCTCACAAATTTCCTGGTACAGGTGTATTTGCTAACATTTTGAGTGATCATTCCGTAATAGCAGCTCTTAGATCTACTAAACTTCCACCTGCTAAGCCCAGAATAGTTCAAAAAAGGGATTTGAAACATTTCTGTGAACAGTCATTCCTCTGGGATCTATCCCACTTTGATTGGCAACGTATTCTATTAATCAACGACGTGAACACCGCTTGGAATTATTTTCATGACAGTTTCATTTACTTTGTAAATAAACACGCCCCTTTCCGGAAGTTCAGGATAAAGGGCCGTGACAGCCCCTGGTTTACTCCTGAACTAGCTGACCTTCTGCATAGGAGAGATCATCTCTGGGCCGCAGCAAGAAAATCACACTCAGACACTGATTGGATGAATTTTCGGCAGCTGAGGAATAAATGCACAACTGCCATCAAAGCCGCAAAGCGTAATTACTTCTTATCTCAGACCTCCAAAAATCTAAACGATCCTAAAAAATTCTGGAAAACCATCAAATCTCTCTCAGGCATCCCCCAATCATCTGACCTTCCATCACAACTTCTTGTTGACTCTGTTCCTGTGTCAAATAAGCACAAGATCCTAAACTGTTTCAACAGACATTTTGTTGCTT
The DNA here is from genome assembly GCA_038048925.1 of Garcialebias charrua. Taxonomy (NCBI): domain Eukaryota; kingdom Metazoa; phylum Chordata; class Actinopteri; order Cyprinodontiformes; family Rivulidae; genus Garcialebias; species Garcialebias charrua. The sequence continues at coordinate 10,189 of JBBPBX010026743.1, read as the reverse complement.
CTAGTTCATTATTTGACACCGCTATAAATGGAAAATCATCCACTCCATCTAATAACCAAACTTCTACAAATCAAATCCCTCCTACAAGCCAATCCTCAGTTAATCACACCTTCTCATTTTCTCCGTTCTCAGTCAGTGAGGTAGCCTGGTTAAAACCACACCCTGTCCTTCACTTCGCTTCAGACTAGGGTCTGGGACCTGTCCCATAGACAGCGATTTCTCTGGTAGATTTTTGAATGGACCAATCAGAGAACGGAAGGCGGAGTTTTGTTAGTTTAGCCTGGCGAGGTCCAGGCTATAAGATAAATAGCTCAGAAACCACTCGGTGGATATTTTTACTGCTACCAGTGTGTAATTATATAGCTCTAATTTACTGACTGTTGGCCTAAATGAAACATTTGAGATAAAATTCGATTTTTTATCATTTATTTTCGTAGCGCACCCGAGGCTGTTTGGAAAATGTCAAACCGAAACTATTTAAATCCAGCAGATTTGACCATTTCGTGAATTGATTTAGGAACTGTTAAGCTCAGGAACACTTCTGATATAACGTCAGCTAAGAAATATATTTTTTCTCAGCAAAGAAATAATAGTTTTTTACCTTGTTTTGATGAAAATTCCTTCGTGGCGGCAGCCATTTTAAATGACGACGTCAGTCGACGTCGTTCAAAACTCCGCCTTCTGTTCTCTGATTGCTCAGGAACACTTCTGATATAACGTCAGCTAAGAAATATATTTTTCTCAGCAAAGAAATAATAGTTTTTTACCTTGTTTTGATGAAAATTCCTTCGTGGCGGCAGCCATTTTAACTGACGACGTCAGTCGACGTTAGGGGTTGAACGAGTACATAATTTTTAACCTCGACATTAACATAAAAAAACTCGAACAACGCTCGAGTAGCCGATGACGTCACAGTGTCTTACGATGCAAAATAAATAAATAAATATAAATGCCTAAAAACGTCTTTACAAAAAGAAAAAAAAGACCAACAAAGCATTGGGAGCATTTATTATGCTCCTATCATTTATCATACTGCACATAAGTCACAGGAAAAACAAAACTATTAGTTATATTAATAATATTAAAAGTGAAAGTATAAGGCGATGAAAACCGAAACTTAAAAAACAAATTGGGCCACAGCCACACCGTACCACCGCCTGCAGCTGTGCAATTTAGGTTTACTTTTAGAGATTGTGTTTATAGATTTTTAATAGCTCTAGAGAGATGAATATTTGTTTTTTTGTTTGTGAAACGAGAGAGATGAAGCCGTTTCAACCGTGTTATATATGGGACCTGCAATAAAACACTGCCCTCTGCTGTCACAACAATCTACTACGGTGTTGAAGCAAAGAACGTCAACAGGATGTTTCAATGAGTGGCGCAATTTATAAAATTATAAACTGTTTTACCTTTTTGACAAGACTGGACCAGCTTCATAGATCCGTGCGCACAAAGGAATCCATTTTGTAGCGTCTACTAAAAGCTAAAAGCTACCGCGCGCTCTGTTTTTATCACGTGATGACGTCACTACGGGTACCCGAGTTGGACAAAAAAGCCTCGATAGAAGTCAAAACACTCGATCTCTCGAAAACTCGGTCATTCTGTTAATGCACTAGTCGACGTCGTTCAAAACTCCGCCTTCTGTTCTCTGATTGGTCCGGTCAAAAATCTACCGGAGATATCCTTGTGGATGGGAGAAGTCCCAGACCCAGCAGTGAAGGGAAATGAGAATTGAGCGGAGCTGCGTAGGAATGGCGAGGGCCAGGCTATCAGTGAGGTAAATAAATTGCTAAATGATCTTGATCCTAAAAAATCTGCTGGTCCAGATGAACTTCCACCTAGTACACCTTCCACAGTATTTCATACTGTGTGAGCTGACGTAGTGTATATATTTTTACTGTTTTCATTTTAATATTGTTCTTATACAATTTTATTATACTTTACTGCTGTTAATATCAGAATTGTTACTACTGTATTGATGTGTGATACTGTTCTGTAAAGTTTTGAGCCTCTTTTATGTTGTGTGTGTGTGTGAAGCACCTTGATAACAGTTTATCTGTTCTAACTGTGCTATATAAATAAATTTGACTTGACTTGACTTGACTATTTCTTAAGGCTGGCTGCTCATATCATCACAGTCCCTGTGACCCACATCTTTAATCTGTCCATAAGCCAAAATTCCATTCTGGATTCTTGGAAAACAGCCTTTGTTCTTCCTTTGCTGAAGGGAGGTGACCCCACCGCACTGAACAACTATCGACCAATCTCTAAACTCTGCATTTTAGCCAAGGTTCTAGAAAATTTGATAAACTCTCAGATCAAAAATTATTTGGACTCATTTAACATCTTACCTCTCCATCAATCTGGTTTCAGGAAAAAACACAGCACAACGACTGCTTCTTTGAAGGTTCTTAATGACGTTGTTGAAGCATTGGATGCTAAGAATTATTGTGCTGCACTTTTCTTAGATCTGTCTAAAGCTTTTGACACAGTGGATCATAACATCTTGTGTCATAAGCTCTCAGAAATTGGGTTCTCTGATCACACCATTGGTTGGTTTTCTAATTATCTGTCCAATCGGAAGCAATGTGTTCAGCACAATGGTACTTCTTCCAGTTATTTAACGGTTAAAAATGGTGTACCACAAGGCTCAGTCTCAGAGTCAGAGAGTCTTTATTGTCATTTGCACCGCATGTGGTACATGTGATGAAAACGAGATTATGTACACGGGGTCCCAGTTACATCCAACAACAAATGCAAGAGAAAAACAGTAATAACATCTAGAATTAACTAAGAAAAACATCAACTAGTAATACACTAAGCCCTAATATAGTGGAAAAACATCATTATAAACAGCAGCACGAACATGAGTCTGTATGAGCAGATGGTCACAGATGAACACAGCAACAAGAAAACAGATCAGCATCAGCATGATGTGATATTTTGCAGTGTTTATTTTTATTTTATTTTTATTTATTCATTCATGAGTCTAACAGCCTCAGGGTAGAAGCTGTTCCTCAGTCTAGTGGTTCTACATTTGATGCTCCTCAACCTCCGTCCTGAGGGGAGTGGGGCAAAGAGTGAGTGTGCTGGGTGAGTGAGGTCTTTCATGATGCAGGTGGCTCTTTTCCTGCATCTGGAGGTGTAAATGTCTGTGATGGTGGGGAGACTGACTCCGACAGACCTCTGTGCAGCCTTCACCACTCTCTGTAGAGCTTTCCTCTCTGCAACTGTGCAGCCTCCATGCCACACGTTGATGCTGGAGCACAGGACGCTTTCCACTGCACACCTGTAGAACGAGGTGAGAACTGGGCTGCTCAGACCAGCACGTCTCAGTCGTCTGAGGAAGTAGAGTCTTTGATGACCTTTCTTGATCAGGCTGGTGGTGTTGTTGGTCCAGCTGAGGTTATCATTCAAGTGTACACCCAAGTATTTGTAGCTGGAGACCACTTCCACTGCAGATCCACCTATTTTCAGTGGGGCGTGGGTGTGTTTATTCCTTCTGAAGTCCACAATCATCTCCTTTGTCTTCTTCACATTCATGTGAAGATTATTCTCTTTGCACCAGCTCTCCAGGTGTTCCACCTCCTGTCTGTAGCTGGACTCATCATTGTTTGTGATGCATCCCACCACCGCTGTATCATCTGCAAACTTAACAATATGACAGCCTGGAAGTGTGGCTGTACAATCATATGTGAGCAGAGTGAACAGAAGGGGGCTCAGCACACATCCTTGAGGAGAGCCAGTGCTGAGGGTTAGGACCAACCCTCTTTACTCTTTACAATTTACATAGCTCATGTAGGTCAGAGCATCCCTGGTGCATCCTTACATTTCTATGCTGATGACACAGTTGTTTACTGTCAAGCTAAAACAGTTGCTAAGGCTTTCCAGTTTTTGCAATCCGCTTTTGACATCATCCAGTCTGATTTGTTCCGTCTCAAACTTGTACTAAATGCTGAAAAAACAAAAGGGATGTTTTTTTCAAGTAGGAAGTCGGTCCCAGCAGATCTTCCTCTGATTTTATCCTCAAATGGTGTCCCAATTGAGTTTGTTGATTCCTATAAATATTTGGGTATACTGGTTGATTCACAGCTCTCTTTTAAACTCCATGTGGAAAACCTAGTAAAGAAACTGAAAGTTAAACTGGGTTTCTTTTTCAGAAACAGATCATGTCTAACACTGAATGTTAGGAAACGCCTTGTATCTGTGACTTTCCTCCCCTCCATTGATTACGGTGACATTCTCTACATGAATGCTCCTACAAGCACCCTGCGGATGTTGGATGTTGTCTACCATGGTGCTCTAAGATTCATAACTGGCTGTGATTATCGTACCCACCACTGCACCCTGTATTCACTGGTTAACTGGACATCATTAACCTCACGCAGACTCTTCCACTGGTACATTTTCATCTTTAAATCACTTCTCGGTCTGCTGCCCTCATACATCTCCTCCTACATGTCTTTACGTGAGTGCAGCTACAGTGTGCGCTCTCAGGACATGATCACCTGCAGTGTTCCGTCAGTGAGGACTGAACTTGGAAAAAGGGCCTTCTCCTACTCCGCTCCTGCTTCATGGAATATCTTACAAAAAGATTTGAAGCTCTCGGCCCTGACCTCCCTAAATGGTTTTAAAAATCTTTTGGAAACCTGGCAAAAACCATTGCAGATATGCCCTGATGCATGCTCAAATCATGAATCATCAGCCTAACGATGGATCGTTAGCACCCTGATGGTTGTTTGCTATTCACAGAGGGCTGAGTGATACTAGCAATAACAGCATTGTAAGAGGGGGACAGTTGAACCTGGAGGCCTCCACCTCTGTTTAATGATGGACAGTTTCTTTTCACAAAGAGGCTGGGCTGATGGTCCTCCTTGATCATGTGAGCAGTTGGTTTCAGCTGTCATCAGCAAACTGGCTGATCCACTGTGAGAGGGTGCTATTTATAAGACTGAGCTGAATACAGCCTCTCAGACCGAGGAAGTCTTTTGGACAAAAGACGAAATGTTTCTACAATTTTTTTTTTTTTTATGTCCAGAGGACCAGACTTAGCTTTTTTAGATTTTTCTACCTGGATTATTGAGCATGCATCAGGGTGAAAAATTCATTCCTAAGATGTTCAAAGTCAAAGTTTTTTTATTTGTCATTCAAGGTTCAAAACATTATTAATTAAAAACTGGTCAGACACAACAGGACTTTAAGGAAATATTACCAAGTTATTAATCTCGATACCATAGGTAGAACCAGGTCAAGAGTGTGATGAGGATGAGGATGAGAGTGGTAGATGTTTGGATGTTTTTGACTCTACAGTATTAAGTTTTTAAAGGCTATGTTTGAGCTATCATTTTCAACATACAGTATACATGAATATTGAAATCACCCATTATTATTACTTTATCAGTATTTAGTAGTAAGTCAGCTGGTGGACGATATAGAACAACTAGTGAGAGTGGCAATTCAGATTTCCTTTTTGGATGAGAAAGACTGAGGGACAGCGATTCAAAAGAATCTTCTTCTTTCGGCTTTTCCCTCTTCAGGGGTCACCACAGCGAGTCATCCTCCTCCACCTCACTCTGTCCTCACTCCAACTACCTCCATGTCCTCTCTAACTGCATCCATATATCTCCTCTTTGTCTTTTTCCTGGCAGCTGCATTTCTAACATCCTTCTACCAATATACCCACTGTCCCTCCTCTGGACATGTCCAAACCATCTCAGTCTGGCCTCCCTAACTTTATCTCCCAGTTGTTCAACATGTGCTGTACCTCTGATGATCTCATTCCTGATCTTATCCATCCTTGTCACTCCTAAGGAGAACCTCAACATCTTCATTTCTGCCACTTCCAGTTCTTTCTCCTGTCTTTTTGTCCATGTTTCTGTCTCCAGACCATACAACATAGCTGGTCTCAGAGTCAGAGAGAGTCTTTATTGTCATTTGCACCGCATGTGGTACATGTGATGAAAACGAGATTATGTACACAGGGTCCCAGTTACATCCAACAACAAATGCAAGAGAAAAAAAAGAAAAAGAACAGTAATAACATCTAGAATTAACTAAGAAAAACATCAACTAGTAATACACTAAGCCCTAATGTAGTGGAAAAACATCATTATAAACAGCAGCACGAACATGAGTCTGTATGAGCAGATGGTCACAAATGAACACAGCAACAAGAAAACAGATCAGCATCAGCATGATGTGATATTTTGCAGTGTTTATTCTTATTATTTATTTATTCACCACTGTCTTGTAAACTTTTCCTTTGACCTTTGCTGACACCTTTTTGTCACAAATCACTCCTGAAACTTTTCTCCATCCACTCCATCCTGCCTGGACTCTCTTCTTCACCTCTTTACCACATTCCCCATTTTCCTGGACAGTGGACCCCAAGTACTTGAAGTCCTGCACCTTTGTGACCTCTGCTCCTTGTAGCCTCACTGTTCCACTGGCCTCCCTCTCATTCACACACATGTACTCTGTCTTACTACGGCTGACTTTCATTCCTCTTCTTTCAAGTGCATACCTCCACCTCTCCAAGTTCTCTTCCACCTGTTCCCTGTTCTCACCACAGATCACAATGTCATCTGCAAACATCATAGTCTATGGGGATTCCTGCCTGACCTCATCTGTTAGTCCATCACCAAACAAGAGGGGGTTCAGTTTTAAAAACTTTGAAAATCACTGAAAAACATAATTTGGTGTGGTAGTAGCTGAGAGTAATCTTCTATACATATGATGATGATGATACATTTTTATTTCGGACAGACATTTCACCACAAAACATAATACTGAAGACTTTCATGTTTCTAAGTACACCACCTTTGCTTAAAACCTTGTGAACCATTGGACTCCGCCTTGTTTTTCTGTTAGCAAAATAGGTCACAGTCCATAAATGAGTCTCTTCCTCCTGTTATGTACAGAATGCACTCTTCCCGAGAACCTGGACCCTAAAAAGCGTCCGCGGCGTCAGGACTGGGACGGGGAGCTGTACGAGAACGGCTCGTTCTACATCTTCACCAGGAACCTGATCCTGAACGAGAAATGTCTGCAGGTAATCCTTCAGCCCCGGATCTTCCTCCGTTTCTGATTTCATGCCTAATCTTCTCTGAGGTTGTCCAAAGTGCCAGGTTCTCTGTTCAGTAACATCCTGATGTTTGTGTTGGACTCTGTCCAGGGTGGTAAGATGGGGTACTTTGAGATGGAGCCGGAGCACAGCGTGGACATCGACGTGGATATTGACTGGCCCGTGGCAGAGCAGAGGGTTCTCAGGTGAATGATCTGTTGACTTAGAACCATTTTAGCCACTTTGGTCAGATTAATGTGTTTGGGCTTGTCTGGTTCTCACCTCCAACAGGTATGGTTACTTTGGTCGGGGGGTGTCCCTCATGTTCCTGAAGATCTCCGTCATCTCTGGATCTGGAGAGGACAAGGAGTGCATCCACAGCAGAGACTCTGAAGGGATCCGGATGCTGCAGAAAGACAACGTGGAGGTCGTATAAACATGTTGGCCTCCGTCTCGTCTTCATTCCCTCACTGACATCCGACTCTTTTCTCCAGGTGGTGCTGCTGTCCTCCAGCAGCGACCCGGTTACACAGGCGCTGACTGACAAACTGAAGAATCAGTTGGGCTGCGAGGTCCTGGAGGTGGGAGACGAGCCGCTGCGCGACGTCCAGGCCGTCGTTGAGAAGAGGAAGCTGGACTGGAAGGACGTGGCCTACATGGGTAAAACAGTTTAAACTAAATGTAATTGCTAGTGTAAAAGCCGCTACTTTTTCTCGCGTTTTGGGCTCCGTGGTTTCTACACAGGAGCGGCTAATTTACGTTTTTTATTATTTATTTTTTTATTTTTTTTTGACAGGGCTGCTGAGCTTCCTGCGGCTGAATAACATTTTCCTCTGATACACTTGAGCGCTCATATCGCTGCCCAACACACACCCCTCTTGGGGCAGTGTTTTTTTCTTCCCAGCAGTGTCAGATCCTGGAACCGTACGGTACTGAAATGCAAACTATTTTCTTTCAGGCAACGATGCATCAGAGGCCAGCTGCCTGCGCCTGGCGGGTCTGAGCGCCGTGCCCCATGATGCTCAAAAAGAAGCGTCCGACGCTGCAAAGTACACCTGCCGCCTCAACGCGGGGGCGGGCGCTCTGAAGGAGTTCGCCAAACACGTCCTGCAACAAAACGAAAAGGCAAAGTCCCAGATGAAGCAGGACCAGATCAACCGCAGCGACTTCTGATGAAGAACGGCGTCCATGGGGAAAGTTTTAGGAGTGAAGTGCATTCTGGGACGTTTATCTGTAGAGACGGACCATCGCAGGTTCAGAAGATAATCAACGACGTCGTCGTGTTAAATTTAATTCATCAGGACTTTGTTCAGAACCAATATGTCCAAGTATTGATCTACACTAATAAAGAATCTCCTGCCAAAATGTTTTCTTTGATCTGTGTGAGAAACCGTCTTTTTTTACGTCTTCCAGGCGTCGGTTTGACCTCGACTGTAATTTACTCTTCTGACATACTGAAAGAATCGGGAGCAGGAGAAGCTTCGTAGCGTCATCACAAGTTTCAGCTTTAAACCTGAAAACTTCAGGCCAGATTTACCTCGAGCGCCCAGATCTTCACACCACGTGTGGCTCTGTGTTTTTCCTCCGGTACTGGTACTGGTCTGTTTTCTGGGTGAAGATCCAGCAGAGGTCACTCTACTGTTGACTGGTTTGTAGAAACAACACGGTCTTGTCACACCAGCTACTGAAAGCATTTCTAAAAGTGATGAGCATCAACAACAATTTTTCTGAGCTCCTCAGAAATCTCCTTTGTTCCTCCATGATCCACTTCCACCAACATGTCGTGAAAACGTTGATAGATCCTGCTCTTCAAATCAAACCACAGTCAAAGTCCACTCACACCTGATCATCATCACTGATTGAAAACACCTGACTCTAATTTCACCTTCAAATTAACTGATAATCCTGGAGGTTCATACTTTTACCATCACAAATATGTAAGGATCATTTTCCTCAGTAAATAAATGATCAAGTGTAATATTTTACTTTCATTTCTTTAACTGGATTCTCTTTATCTGCTTTTATGAGTTGTGTGTAAATCTGATGATGTTTTAAATCCTATCAATGCAGAAATAAAGAAAATTATAAAGATTTTACAAACTTTCAAGCACCGTTGTTTGATTTTCGTTTTGATTTTTTTTTGTACTGAAACGTGATTTTTGTTACATAATTGACGTTTATTAAATCATTCAAGTAGCTTTGAATTAACCTAAATAAATTCAAAGTGTTGGTTTTGTGTTTATTACAAGACGCGCTCTTGCTGCCCATGGGTCAGAACGACTCAAGTTTTCGATAGACACAAGAACAAGTCCTGTCTCCTCTGCATAAAACAGTCAGCACCAAACTAGTTGAGGCTTTTATGGATTTGTTGTTCACACCTTGACCTCATCTCTTTGTTTTATTTGGACTTCAGTAAATGCCCAGAAGTGTCACCAGAGGGTGGTGCTGGACAAGAACAGGAGCTGAGTAGTTTTGTTCAATTCCAGGATTTCTGCTTCGATACGATACCGGATCATTAAAAACCCATGCTAGAATTGGCGTATCGATAAAGATATCGATACTTTCGCGAATGCCCAATGTGTCAGGTAAACCTAAAAAATAAAAAAAGCTGTGAATTCAAATCAAAACTGCATAATGAATGCAAGACGACGTAATTTACAAACCGGATTCCAAAAAAGTTGGGACACTAAACAAATTGTGAATAAAAACTGAATGCAATGATGTGGAGATGGCAAATGTCAATATTTTATTCAGTAATAGAATAGATGACAGATCAAAAGTTTAATCTGAGTAAATGTAAAATTTTAAAGGAAAAATATGTTGATTCAAAATTTCACAGTGTCAACAAATCCCAAAAAAGTTGGGACAAGTAGCAATAAGTGGCTGGAAAAAGGAAATTGAGCATATAACGAACAGCTGGAAGACCAATTAACACTAATTAGGTCAATTGACAACATGATTGGTATAAAAAGAGCTTCTCAGAGTGTCAGTGTCTCTCAGAAGCCAAGATGGTAAGAGGATCACCAATTCCACCATTGTTGCGCAGAAAGATAGTGCAGCAATACCAGAATGGTGTTACCCAGCGTAAAATAGCAAAGACTTTTAAGTTAATCATCAACCGTGCAT
>JBBPBX010026742.1:19688-31849 GCA_038048925.1 Garcialebias charrua | reverse complement strand
GGGGGGGGGGTGTTTCGGACCTGTAATTACTGTTAATTCATTGTGTTGCATGGGGTTTGGAAATTATGGCTAAATGCAACTCTAGTAATGCAAGCCAATTGAAGTCATGTAAACTGAAAGTTTTCTCCTGATTTGATTTGTTTGTTTAGGAAACTACAGATTGTGATTGTGGAGTTTGGAGAATAATCAATACAATTCATTGCATCCATCAACCTTTTTAATATTGCGGCTGAACTGTGTATAATAAAGTCTTTTAAAGTAGTTCAGTAAAAAAATGTTGCTTCCAAACAGGAAGTTCAACAACTTTAGATGGCATTTAGTGAAGGCCTGACCTTGGCAAAAGCAAACATGTATAGAAAGAAACACCTTGAAAAGAGAGAAAGAGTTTACTGGTGCAAATAAGTTGTATAGAGGCGGAATTATGAGCAAAATAATTTTTTTAGTTAAGCAAGGCCAATGTATAAACTTGAAAAGGTACAAAAGATTGAGGCATAATTGGAAAGCAGTTCTTGATATAAAAGAATCAAGGATAAGTTTAATGTATTATAAATGTGACGTACTTTAAAACTACAGATTGTTGTAATTATTAAAGACCCTGAACTCTTTGTTTAGATGGGCAAAGCTTACAATGAAATCTTGTCAGGAGGGGCCAGCTCAGACTGATTTAGGTCTTTCATCAGTAAATAATTGGTTGGCATGCATTTGACTGTGGCCCATTCATTATTTTCAGTCTTACAATTGAAGCAAAGTGGTGACAGATAATTCGAGGTCAAATATCTGCAATGAAAAATGTGCACTTTGTAATTATGTCTCTGTGTTCAGATAATTTTGAAAAAGCAGCTGTGAATGGATGTACACATTTAGTTGGTTGACAGAGTTGTCTTTTCCTGTACTGATGGGGGCAAACTTTTTATAAACTGGTTCAGGCAAAATTAAAGAAAATTTGCAGGATTTTTGCCTCATCTAATATGATCAAATTTTTCTTTGTCTTTTCAAGACAAGATGATAAAATTTCTGCTGTTTTTAACCCCTGTGCCCTCCTAAGAGATATTTGTACTTTTTAAAAATTGTGATTGTTTTGGCTATGACAGCTTGCAGAATGAATTTTTTGGACAAAAGTTTGCTTTTAAGTAAAAATGTTTGAAGTTTAGGGCTTTTTACTCTTTTATACTCATAACACATTTTGTACATTTGGGCATTTTTGCAGCAAAAAAATTGCAAAAAACCCAACATTGTCTTAAGAATCTATTAATTAACTTTCCCCCTAAAAAATGCTACTGTTTGTGTAAGTACAAAAGTGTACATAATATTTTCCAAAAAATAGAATAAAAAATAAAATAAAATATAAAAATGCACCGCCATTTTGTGTTTTTCTTTCATTAAGCCTTCACTGTTTTGTCAGTCTAAACAACAACGTTACCCGGAAGCCATTCACTTCCCAGAAGTCAACACTTCTTGCAACCACTGCTTTCTGCAAATGGAGGGAAAGTTTTGCAACACAACATCAGAAGTTCTGTAAGGATAAGTTCACAGAACTTGCAAGATGGTTGCAAATAATTCTTAAGCTAAACTCATCCTTCAAGGTGTGTCTTCACTTCTGAGTAGCTGGACTGCAGTTGATCTGGATGGCTGCAGGGTTCAGCCTGGTTCTGATTGTGTGGTGCTGGTCCAGACCAGGGAACTGATTTATGGGCTTCATCACTGCAGGATAGTCTGCAGAAATGAACCGAGCCAGAATAAAACAGAGTTGGACTGGAATGAGAACCGCTGCTATTCTGCAAAGCTAGTAAGTAAAATTTAATAACAGTTGTTGTTAAGATGATGTAGGTTTAAGAGTGTACAACATTGCAAGAGTGTGGGAAGGGTTTCTAAAGCCTTCATATAAGTTTATTGTACTTGAACTTAAACTTGAACTTGGACTACTGTATCCATATTTCGTGGTTTTTTACTTATCGCGGAGGCAGATGGTATGGAACACTTGTGGTAAAAATGGGACTACAGTACTGTATATGCATTAATTTTTTTAAAAAGTATTTTGACCCTCAGAATGCCAAAAAACTTACTGCAAAGCCATGAATATTCTAAGTTCTTTGTACATATGTATTTTGTTGCTGTGTTTTGTCATGTTCTTTGCAGGTTTACAGACAGTGGTCGGGTGTTTTTGCCTTGTGCTTTATTTGTGTATATTTCTTATATTTCGTAGTCCTACTTTCCGTCTTTCCTTTCTTCTATCCTATTAAAAAAAACTCCACTAGATAATTATTAGAATAAATCTTTCATAATAATGGTGTGGAGAGGATGGCTGTAAGGGGAGAAGGGAGGCCGTCACAAAAAAAAGATGATGTAGGTTTAAGAGTATACAACATTGCAAGAGTGTGGGAAAGGTTTCTAAAGCCTTAAATATACGTTTATTGTACTTGAACTTAAACTTGAACTTGGACTACTGTATCCCTATTTCGTGGTTTTTCACTTATCGTGGAGGCAGATGGAATGGAACACTTGTGGTAAAAAAGGGACTACTGTATATACATTAATTTTTTAAAAAGTGTTTTAACCCTCAGAATGCCAGTTTAATACAAAGTACTGTATTTGAATTATTAATTATTCATAGCAAATACACAACAATATTTCCCATTAATGATTACAGTGTTGACCATGTCAAAGATTACCAGCTGATTTGGTTGTAGTCCCTCATATATCGTGGTGGATCCCTACACTGAAGCCCCACGATAAATGAAAAACTGTGAAGTAGGAATAGTAGTATGGTGAGTTCATTCATTCATTCAACCTTTATTTATACAGGCTAGCCTCGTTGAGTCATGGGGACTCATTTACAAGAGGGACCTGTCTCACTCACACCAAACAACCATCCACTCTCACACTCACACCTAGGGTCAATTTAGAGTCACCAATCAGCCTAACGTGCATGTTTTTTGGTCTGTGGGAGGAAACCGGAGTACCCGGAGGAAACCCACGCATGCACGGGGAGAACATGCAAACTCCACCCAGAAAGGCCCCCGGACCGGGATTTGAACCGGCAACCTTCTCGCTGAGAGGCAGCAGCTCTACCAGTTGTGCCACCGTGCTGCCCACTGCCACCGTGCTGCCCACAGTTAAGTACCGGTAGTAGTTTATTTTAGTATGTTATCTATCTATCTATCTATATACAGTACTGTATATGTACATCCATCCATTATCTTTTGCCCGCTTCTTCTATTTTGGGTCATGGGGGTCGCCAGTGCCTATGTCCAGAAATCACTGTGCAAGGGACGGAGTACACCCTGGACAGGTTGCAAGTTCATCACAGGTACACATATGCCCCTTTTCCACCGGTCGGCACGGGTCGGATCAGATCGGCTCAGTTCGGGTCGGGTCACATCTATATTCTGTTTCCACAGCTTTTTTGTACCCCTTCTGTGGGCGGGGTCCAGAATCCTACTCGTCTTACCACATGGTGGCAGTAGTGTTCCCTCAAGCTATTTACTAGTAGCCACCACTAGAAGAAGAACACAATAAAGGCTTTGACAGAATGTTGTGAAAGAGATGTCATGCTATAATGAGTACCTCATGAGCTGTAATCTTTAAACCCAATTCATAATCCTACCTTGTTGCCTTCTTTAAACCCATGTATTTTCCAATTTAGTATTTTTACAATAAAGATGTATTAAAAACATATTTTATTATTTAGTTATGCACAAGGTGCTTGATAAAGTTGCAAAACCATATTTGTCTGAGCTGCTTCAACCTTCCTGCCCTCCCCGATCTCAGATCAGCTGAGCAGTTGCTGCTGACAGTCCTCAAAACTTTTTAAATCTTATTTAAAAACACACATTTATTCCTTGGCTTTTAACACGTGATCTTATCTTTTATGGCATGTTAACACACCTGCAGTAAGACTGGTATATGTATTTATTTTTGTATGCTTTTTATAGTTTTTAATTAACTTGTCTTTTATGTTATTGTACAGCACTTTGGTTGACCCTGTGGTTTTTAAAATGTGCTTTATAAATAAAGTTGATTTAAAACATCACACTGTGATCTTTGAAACTGCCAGTGTTTCCCTGGAAAAGCATGCTGCTGGGCGCAGATGATGGATGGATGGTCACTCTGTGAACACCTTGAGGAGCTGAAGGGGTGGATGTTGATACCTGTGTCTCCCTGGTAAAGTTGCTGCTGGGCACAGATGATGGATGGGTAGATGGATGGTCTGTGAACTTTAACTTTAAACTGTCCAAAGGACTTTGGCCACTTTTAATTTTTGACTTGTTTTGTATGACTTCATCCTAGAACCAAATAATTTATAACGTAATAACAGTTGAGCAGATTCTAATAATCTTTATCTTATGATTCTTTAAAGGTCAAATGCAAATGGAAAGTTCTCTTAACTTCCAGTATGGATTTAAACACTATACACACTTCACATTGTAAAATAAGTTTAGGAAATTGAATGTTCCAGAACACCACTTAAGAAAATATAACGTTTAATAGGAAAAGTTTGAAGTGACAAACAGAAGTAACGAATTTCCATCTGGTGTCTCACGGCTTCCTCCAGAAGACGACACAGAGGTTGTTGAATTCTGGTGATTTTCTTCTGTTGACTGTAAAAGAAAAATGTGATTAATTTAGTCCAGAATTTTTTTTTTTAAACAACACAGTGTAATCACAACATGTTCATGTACTGACTGTAACCTGTTGGAGTTATTTGAATTAATATTCAATGTTTTATAGACATAAATGTGTCAAGCTAGCTCCATTATTTTTCTCCCTTGTACTTTGTATCACATATCATCAATTATATCAAAAACCACACGGCAGATATTTTTCAAACTAATATAGTGTGATCACAACATGTTCATGTACTGACTGTAACCTGTTGGAGTTATTTGAATTAATATTCAATGTTTTATAGACATAAATGTGTCAAGCTAGCTCCATTATTTTTCTCCCTTGTACTTTGTATCACATATCATCAATTATATCAAAAACCACACGGCAGATATTTTTCAAACTAATATAGTGTAATCACAACATGTTCATGTACTGACTGTAACCTGTTGGAGTTATTTGAATTAATATTCAATGTTTTATAGACATAAATGTGTCAAGCTAGATCCATTTTTTTCTCCCTTGTACTTTGTAACACATATCATTAATTACATCAAAAACCACACAACAGATATTTTTCAAACTAATATAGTGTGATCAAAACATGTTCATGTACTGACTGTAACCCGTTGGAGTTATTTGAATTAATATTCAATGTTTTATAGACATAAATGTGTCAAGCTAGCTCCAAACGAGACAAACAGCCATTCACTCACACCTAGAGACAATTTAGAGTTACCAATCAGCCTAACATGCATGTTTTTGGTCTGTGGGAGGAAATTGGAGTACCTGGAGAAAACCCATGCATGCAAGGAGAGAACATGCAAACTCAACCCAGAAAGGCTGCCGTAAGGCTGCCGTACGGGGATTAGAACCGGCAACCTTCTCACTGAGAGGCAGCAGCTCTACCAGTTACGCCACCGTGCTGCCATTTAAAATCATTAATTTTAAATTAAAAATCCATGCCGAGCGTGCAGCTCATCCATCAAACAGCCATTGTGTGTCATGTTCAACCGTATTTTGAAAAACTGTTATAGAGCGAGTCTGCGAAAAATGCACAGCGAAATAGCAAGGGACTACTGTTCAGGTAGTCCTCGACTTACGACGTTTCGCAGTTACGTCACGCATCTCCCATGAAAAAAAATATATATATATATACTGTGTGGTGTATTATTAAGGTGAGTTGCCTCATCTCTCTCTCACCCAGTAGGAGGAGCCGGTGAGGTGTGCTTGGGAGAAGAAAGAAGAGAAGAAGAGTTCTCGTGAGCTAGGACACGTTCTGCTTCTGGTTTATCGTTTGAAGGATTAAAGTCGACTGCTTGGAAATCAGTTTGTCTCTCCTTCTTCACACGCTACATTGGTGACCTGTGACGTGAAATATTTCAGAACCAGCCGAAAATCGTGTTTCTTCTTCGGACCAGAATCGCCTTCCCAAAGGCGGCTTCCCAAATGGTGCTTTTACTCGCTTTGCCTTTTTTACTTGGAGATCTAGTAAACAGAAAGAGTCAACATTGGAAATTAGTAGTTTTATTAAATGATATCTGCAGCATTATTTTTGCACCAGTTGTTACCAAAGGGCTTGCTGTGTTCCTAAAACAATTGATAATATGTTTATGTTTGTTTATTAAATTTGTTCATTTTTTTACAAAAGAAACAATACAAGGCAATCTCATAATGATAGTGTACAAAATGTAAAAAAATGAAAGGTGGCAGAAAGAAGAATAAATCTTATTATATCTGCCCCTTATCTCCAACAATCAGATTAAACAACAGTAGTCAAACCATGTAAACAATAATAATCTTCAACCAACTTTTTCCAACAATCAGGTTAAACAATAATATTCTTCAACCAACAGTACAAAATGACTAACTCTTTCTAGTTTTCTAACTAATACTAATACAGTACAAAATGACTAACACTTTCTAATTTTCTAACTAATACAATACACATTACGTTATTTCACATATATTTTTTTAACATATTTGTTTTGATCATTTTTTTAAATGTAAACATTGACTTGGCATTTTTAACTACATTCTCCAAGCCATTCCATAATCTAATTCCCTGAATTGAGGTAGAACGTCCCTTCAAACTGGTTCTGAATTGTGGTTTTACAAACAACTCTGTTCCCTTAAGATTATAACAACTTTGTCTTTTAACAAAGTGCATTTGGATATTTAAAGGTAATGCATTATTTTGAGCTCTATACATAACTGATAAAATATTATAGTCTACCAAATCATGGAACTTCAGTAATTTTAGTTGATAAAATAATGTACTTGATGGATGACGGTAATGCTTTCTAGTGATAATTCTTACAGCTCTTTTCTGTAATACAAAAATAGGCTTTGTGATTGTTTTACACGCATTCCCCCAAACATCAATACAATAGATTAAGTGTGGAACAATGATTGTGTTATACAACAAATACAGAGCTTTATCATTCAATAGGTCTCTGACTTTGTACAGTACTGCTATCGATTTAGCTATTTTTATTCTTACAGAATTTATGTGTTGTTTCCATGTCAGTTTGTCATCAATGATAACACCCAAAAACTTCACCTCATTCACTCTACAAATCTCAACATCCTCAATTTTGAGTGGAACATCAACAGTTTTCTTTCTATTACCGAATATCATGTAATTAGTTTTCTCTAGATTTAATGATAATTTATTTATTTTAAACCAAGTTTGTATCTTGACAAATTCTGTCTTTATCAATTCTAACATTTGTTCTATATCTTCACCTGAACAGAAAAAAGTGGTATCATCTGCGAAAAGTACACATTTAAGGAGTCCTGACACATTTACCAAGTCATTCACATATAAAATAAAAAGCTTTGGTCCAAGTACAGAGCCTTGGGGAACTCCACATGTGATATTACAGAGGTCAGATCTTACATCATTTATTTGTACAAATTGTTTCCTATTTTTTAAGTAGCTAGATACCCACTGTAATGCTGGTCCTCTAATACCATATTTGTTCAGTTTTTCAAGGAGAATGGTGTGATCAATAGTATCGAATGCTTTTTTTAAATCAACAAAGATACTGATACAGTGTTGTTTTTGATCGACAGCAGTAGTTATTTGTTCCATTAATTCCATGAGAGCCATTGATGTAGAGTTTTTTGATCTAAACCCATACTGACTGCTGCTTAGAATATTTTGTTTATCTATAAATTGGTCTAGTCTGTTTACAAATAGTTTTTCAAGAATTTTTGAAAACTGTGGTAACAAGGATATAGGTCTATAATTGTTGAATACACATTTATCACCATTTTTAAAAAGAGGAACGACCTTAGCTACTTTCATATTATCTGGAAAAATTCCTGTTGAAAATGATAAGTTACATATGTATGTGAACGGCTCAATAACATGGCTCATTATGTCCTTTACAAACATCATATCCATGTCCACCCAGTCTTTCGATCTCTTGTCTGTAAGATGTTTTACTACATTCATTATTTCCTCTTTGTTAGTTCCATTTAGGAAAATACTATTTGCACAACCTGTAATTGAGTGGATCATATTTTTATCTACTTTTGGTATCTTAGCTGCAAGGCTTGATCCAACATTCACGAAATATTGATTAAATCCATTTACAATTTCATTTTCATCATGAACTTCATCGTTGTCTTTTACAAAATATTTTGAAATACCAGTTTTTGCTTTATGATTCTTCAGTACACCATTCATTACTCGCCATGTTGCTTTCATATCACCATTAGTTTTATCTAATAATTTACTATAATATTCTTTCTTATGTTTCCTTATAATCCCTACTAATTTATTTTTATACTTTTTATATTTTTCTTCTGCGCTCTGACTTCGCAATTTCAAGAAACATGAATACAAATAATTCTTTTTTTACAAGCATTTCTCAACCCTAATAATAGAGCATCATACTCTTTTCAAGCAGCTGTATGAGCAAAATCTCACACCGAAACATCATTTCATGATACATTATCCAAGGATAATGGTTAGTTTTGGACCTCTGTCTAAACTTTGGTGCATGCGATTTGAAGCAAAGCACAATCCATTCAAAAGACTTGCACATGTTATGTGCAACTTTAAAAACGTTTCAAAGACTTTGGCTTTCAAACACCAGGTACAACAAATGTATCATTATAAACATAGCTCTATCATCTCCAAGAAAGTCAGTGTGACCAATGCCTATCTGGTTCCTTTATCAGTTAGTCACTCGGTGCAACATACATGCTATGGGAAATTGCGCTCTGCGCGATTACCTGAAGGAGTACAATCACGCCTTTATAGCAGGGGCGTCAGCGTCACGCCAGAGACCCCACCCTCTGGGTACTTAAGGCGCTGACGCCCATCCTACTTTCTCTTATTGCCCTTCACCTCGCTTAAACCTGAACTCTCTTCGCGGGACTTCTCTGTGCTTCATCGCTCGACCAGAGGTGAGCTTGCTCCCTACACAGGGCGTACAGAGAATTCTTCCTGCATACTACCGGGCTAGCGAAAGCTAGTCCGGCACATTTTACCTTAACCCTGAAGTTTTTTCTTCTCCTCTCTCCGCAGACTGCTTCGCTTGATGGTGCTAAACTGCGTCACATTGCCACCTCTGCTAATTTCGTAGCAGGCTAGCCAGCGAAAGCGACGCGACAGAAGAGACGTCTAAAAAAATTAATTAAAAAAAGGATCTTGGAAGGACTCACTCGTCTTATCTCGGACATGCCTCCGGAGAAAGGAAAGTGAAAGAGAATACTTCCAAATAAGACTAGCAGGACGGCGAGCCCGACCTCGCACGCCTGCCCCAGCGGACGCGGTTTTTCTCTCTTGGCGACGGACACCCATGAGGCCTGTCCTGTCTGCCTGGGAATGTTACACGCGAACATGGCGCTGGATGCGCCCGACTCATGCCCACACTGCAGCCAGATGCTGGAGGCGGTGAGGAGGCACCAGGCGGACTTCGTCGCCAAAGCCATGGACGCTGCTGCAGCGCCAACAGACCCGGACACGACTGAGCTCCTCACTCCCACGCCGGAGCTCGAGAACATGGCTCTGGAGGACAGCACCCAGGGCGAATAGGGTGACAGCCCAGACGCGCTAGCTCCCATCGTGGACTTAACAGTTGACTTCGACACTCGAGGCTTGATGAACGGGGACGAGATCTCGATTTCAGCCTCAGGTGAATTTTCTGCTGATGACGCCGAGGTAGAGCCCGACGAACAGGAGGGAGACCTCTATCACACCCTGGTGCCTGTGCTCCCGGAGACTGACTTTTCGATCCCTGCTCGGTTCGACTTGTGTCGCAGAGCAGCGGACGCGTTGCAGATCCCGTGGCCAGAACCTCCACCTCATCAACAAGTCACGAGGTTGGCAGGAAACTATTTTTATTCAAAACAGCAGTCCGCCACGAGGCAAAGAATGCCCATCTTTCCGGATTTCCTCATGGAGCTGACTCGCACCTGGACTCAGCCCAGGACTCCCATGCTACTGCTGCTCTCACAGTTCCTCGACGTGGACGGGATGGATGCAGCGGGCATAGCCAATGTGCCACAAATGGAGGACACGTTGGCGTCTCACCTGGCCCCCAGGTCATCCGGGACGAAACCAACTTTGCCCAGCAAAGCCTATCGAGCCTCGGCTTCTCTGCTCGAGAAATGCTACAGGGCTCAGGACCTCGCGGTGCGCGCAATGAACGTGTCCGCCATGATACAGGCATACCTGGCTGAGAAACTGTAGAAGCTCCAGGTAACGACGGACAGACAGGCTTCCGCCGACATGTTGGAAGAAGCCCGCAGGGCGACAGACTTTGTGCGCCGCATGATGGGGACAGCATCTATTGCACAGGGCAGAGGCATGGCTGAGGTGGTAATCGCACAACACCATCTGTGGATGACCCTAACTGACCTCCCGGAGGGACAAAAAATTCATTTTCTGCACCACTCCATAGAGCCGACGGGATTATTCGGAAAAGCTCTGGATCGAATTCAGACCAGACTGGACCAGAGGCGCAAACAGGCTGAAGCTCTCCGGGTAGGCATCCCCAGAAGAGCCTTCCCCCCTCCCAGGGAATCAGCTGGGAGCAGAGCACCGCAGCCTCGACACCACTCAACTACACGTGTCCCACCGCAAAAGCGGCCGGCATACGAGGATGAGCACCGGCGGAGACCACCGTCAGACCCACCTCGGACTGAACACGCCTGGAGTAAGAACAGATTGGTTCCCCGTCAGGCGGTCCGACACAGGGCCTCATCGGCAAACCGGGACGCCAGACAGAAACGGGCCTGACGAACCAGGCCCTCTTCTTGACTTTACACGATCACCCGCCCACGCAGTACGGGAAATTATCTTTTCACATCCAGACTTTGTTTGTAACATGGCACAAAAAGCTGGCGACTTTGTTTTACGCACGAATCATGTTTTTTTCTGCTGTGAGTGACATAAAGTCAAATATGTCGTTACACATAAGCATGAATAAAGTTCAGAAAACAGTCCCTCTCTGTTTCTTGACTAAAAAGCAACAACAACAACAAAAAACAAACAAAACACTGTAACATCAGCAGCACGGCTCCCTTGTGTTCTTCCAGCCGACATAAAGGGTGGGAGCCATCTTCCCCTCCTCCCTCACGGCTCACGGGGTGTTAGTCTAATCAATAAACCCCAGCTGGGTGCAACAGACAGTGCCAGAGGCGTCGGCAAACAAGCCCGTCAGTCCTCACAGAGACAGGTGAGGGGGGTCACGTGTTCCTATCTCCGCCCCGTTGTAAACCACAGGGCTGGCAATACACAATTCAAACCAACCTGTGACACGTCCGCGCTCCAGGGGTGCGCGCCGACAGAGCCTGGCAGCCCACCTTCTGGGCCAGCTCCCATTCAATGGATTCCAGTGAGTGATGGAGGGGGTTACGACAGAAGCCCACAGGCCAAAACCAGTGTCACACGTTCACAAAGGCAGTAGTGATGATACTGTAGCATGTGTAAACACCCAATGCAGAGCAGAAATGACACCAGAGCTAAATCAGACTCCTCTTCCCTCTAACCGAAGGGGACTGAACTTTCTGTCACCACCAAAAAAAAACAAAACTGTTCAACACGGAGGACTATCTCAGACAGCTTCACATCCGTCTGCTGAAACTGTCCACTTATCCTCAGTGGGCGACATGCCCTGTTCAAGCAATGATCCTGCAGCGTGTGACCACGCTCGCTGTACTGAATCAGTTCTTCTATTAAACGACACCCTCCCATCAGGTGAAACACAGCCTCCCAGAGGATCATCAGGCCCCAGGGCACTGATGAGACCGGAGGCCAGTGAACCAGACCCAACCATGAAGCGGGCTGGAGTCAGGAGGTCTGCTCGTATCCAGAACTTGCACCCACTCCGAAACATGACACCCCACAAAAACAGAAGAAACAGGCATTCTGTTTCGCTTTTGCCCAATAATGACAGCAGATTGCCTCTTAACACTCTCGATCAGAGAGTTATGGAGGTGCATCTGCAAGAGGATCCTCTCCCTAACCTGGTTGACCCTCAAAGGGCCACGGAAATCAGGGGCCTCATGTACAAAGACTTGCGTGGATTTCCTAC
>JBBPBX010026742.1:0-19367 GCA_038048925.1 Garcialebias charrua | reverse complement strand
ACTTGTCTTATAGTGATATACCGCTACAATCTTGGCTCGGAGATCATTGTCTGATTAAAAAACATATAGATTCTGCCCAAATACCCTCATGGATAAAAGTACCGCTGGACATATGGCATAAAATATTAAAACAAGAAAAAATTGAAAGAAATGCTCGGATCCTAAGATGGCCAGCTTATGACAGTGATTTTCACCCTGCAAGAATTGATAAGAGATTTGCACAGTGGTCACAACAAGGTATAACGAGTTATTTAAAAATCACAGATAATAATGAATTAAAAAGCTTCAAACAACTTCAAGATAAATATAATTTAGAAAAACTTGACTTTTTTAGATATCTCCAATTAAGACATTATTACAATAAAAGTATAAAACTATCGGAGGAGGACAAGACAGGTATACTTAAAATATTAATAGATTCAAGCAATGGTAGACCTCCCAAAAAAATAATATCTAATTTATATTTATGTTTACAAATGGGGAGAAAACATAATACAACGTATATTAAGGTTAAATGGGAAAAAGAAGCCAGGATAACAATAACAGATGATGTTTGGTTTAATATATGTAATTCTGTGATTCACACGACAAGTTCGGACCTATGGAAGGAATTTTCCTGGAAATGCATGGTACATTTTTTCATCACACCTAATATTCAAAGTAAATACTATAATGATATTGAAAAGGCAAAATGCTGGAGAAACTGTGGGAATATATATGCAGGACACTTTCATATCTTTTGGGAATGTACCAAGATCGCACCCTACTGGTCAGAAGTGATAAAAGAGATCAATACTAAAATGAACTTGAACCTGGACTGTGATTTCACTGTGGCTTTTTTGGGTAATTTGCCCTATGAACTGAAGAAATCTGATAGATATCTCCTATTAATATTATTAGCAGGTGCAAAGAAAGCTATAACTCGTAAGTGGCTTGAAGTGGAACCACCATCATGTTTGGACTGGAAGGATATAATTGAGGATATTCATGTAATGGAGCGAATGACTTTTTCATTAAGACTTGACACTGTAAAATATAACAAATACTGGAAGAAATGGAACATTCCTGGATCTTGATACCAGCTGTATAAATGTTGACTAAATGATGTAACTGCCTTTTTTGTTTTTGTTTTTTTCTTCTTTTTGCTGACCACTATTTAGTTGCTCATGTCATATAGATGCTCTACCCCCTTCCCCTCCCCCCTCTTTTTTGTTTTGTTTTGTGTGTTTGTTTTGTTTTATTTTATTTTTTTGGGAACTCTGAATGTTATTGTATATAAGTATGCTTTAAAAAGTAAAATGAAAAAGGAGAAAAAAAATGGAAAAAATAAAGTTAAAAAAAAAAAACACACGTGCTATGTCAACACAATCTCTTTACGCCAGGAAATGGCATATTTTTGAAGCTTGGTGCATGGAAAGAAATATTATTTCTTATTCATGTGACTTGGTCCAGCTCCTCACCTTTCTTCAAGACCTGCTTGAGAAAAATCATTCTTTCTCAACCATTAAGGTGTTTTTATCCGCTATTTCAGCTTGCCACGAGGGCTGGGGGAGCAGGACGCCTGGCGTGCACCCGCTCATAATAAGATTTATGAAGGGCGTGCTAAGGAAGAGATCCCCCAGCAGGATATTGACCCCTGGATGGGATCTTACTCCTGTCTTGGAGGCTCTCTGTGACCCTCCATTCGAACCACTGAGCGACATTAAGATAGATTTATTATCTTATAAGACCGCTCTGCTTCTGGCTCTGTGCTCAACGTGTGGGTGACCTTCATGCTTTGCCCGTGCACCTAATGTGTATCAGGTTTGCCCCTGATGGGTCAAAGGTCACCCTAAGGCCCAATCCTGTGTATATCCCTAAGGTCTTGACTCTGAACCCCAGAAGTCTGGACTTTGATCTCTCTTCTTTTCTTCCTGCTCCTGTCCTCACTCATGAGCAGAAAAGGTTGAAGGCTCTCTGTCCTGTGAGGGCTTTAAGCACTTACATGCAGAGAACAGCTGAATGGAGGAAAACAAATCAAATGTTTGTGTGCTTTGCGGCACCAGCTACTGTCAGGGCCCTATCAAAGCAGCGCCTCTCACACTGGGTGAATGAGGCCATAAAAAAGGTGTACAGTAGCAAAAGTCAACAGGTACCCTCTGGAGTACGTGCCCACTCCACTCGGGGCCTGGTCACCTCATGGTCATTGTTCAAGGGTGTACTAGTGGCAGACATCTGTGCGGCTGCGAACTGGAGCTCTACAAATAAGTTTGCAAAGCATTACAGTTTGGACGTTACTACGTGTGATGTCACTCAGGCTGTCCTTTCTAACACACAGTAGAAAGCGACCTTGAGATGCCTATTGAATAAAGGCGGACGTTCACACTAGGATGCATTTTACTGAACATTTCAAGGGCGTGAGTGAATTACGTTCCCATAGCATTTATGTTGCACCGAGTGACTGACTGATAAGGGAACTGAAAGTTATGCACTGACTATAACTTATGTTCCCTGAAGGAAGGGAACGAGGTGCAACATACTTGGCCCTTTTCAATGCTGAAAGCTCGGTGATGTGCATTTTGGAGAAAGTAGGATGGGCGTCAGCGCCCCTCTAGGTAAGCCCGCAAAGATGCGGGCTGGACGTCATGTCTATAAATAGCCTATTTAAACAAAGCACAGCTGCATGTGAAGTGTTGCATTCAAGTCTGTTGGACAACAGAGACTCCAATCTTTATAAAGTAGTGTTTTTATATTGATTTTGTTGTGTATTTCCTTCAAAATACAACCAGAAATGTGACAGATAATTTCTGTTAGAGTATTGCGCCCCGTGGTGGAGGGGTTTGAGTGTCTCAATGATCCTAGGAGCTATGCTGTCAGGGGCTTCATGCCCCTAGAAGGGTCACCCAAGGCAGACAGGTCCTAGGTGAGGGATCAGACAAAGTGCAGCCCAAAAACCCCTATGATGAGTACAATTAATGGACTAAGTTTTCCCTCGCCCGGACGCGGGTCACCGGGGCCCCACTCTGGAGCCAGGCCCGGAGGTGGGGCACGCTGGCGAGCGCCTGGTGGCCGGGCTTTTACCCATGGAGCCCGGCCGGGCACAGCCCGAAGAGGAGACGTGGGTCCCCCTTCCCATGGGCTCACCACCTGTGGGAGGGGCCAAAGGGGTCGGGTGCAATGTGAGATGGGTGGCGGCCGAGGGCGGGGACCCTGGCGGTCTGATCCTCGGCTACAGAAGCTGGCCATTGGGACATGGAATGTCACCTCTCTGGTGGGGAAGGAGCCTGAGCTAGTGTGTGAGGTTGAGAGGTTCCGACTAGAAATAGTCGGACTCACCTCAACGCATGGCTCTGGCTCTGGAACCAGTTTCCTTGAGAGGGGTTGGACACTCTTCCACTCTGGAGTTGCCCCTGGTGAGAGGCGCCGAGCAGGAGTGGGCATACTGGTTGCCCCCCATCTTGGTGCCTGTACGTTGGGGTTCACCCCGGTGAACGAGAGGGTAGCCTCCCTTCGCCTACGTGTGGGGGGACGGGCTCTGACTGTTGTTTGTGCCTATGCACCAAACGGCAGCTCAGACTACCCACCCTTTTTGGAGTCCTTGGAGGGGGTATTGGAGAGTGCGCCTCCTGGGGACTCCCTTGTTCTACTGGGGGACTTCAACGCTCACGTGGGCAATGACAGTGAGACCTGGAGGGGTGTGGTTGGGAGGAACGGCCCCCCTGATCTGAACCAGAGTGGTGTTCTGTTATTGGACTTCTGTGCTCGTCATGGATTGTCCATAACGAACACCATGTTTAAGCATAAGGGTGTCCATATGTGCTCTTGGCACCAGGACACCCTAGGTCGCAGTTCGATGATCGACTTTGTTGTCGTCTCATCTGATCTGCGGCCGCATGTCTTGGACACTCGGGTGAGGAGAGGGGCGGAGCTGTCTACTGACCACTACCTGGTGGTGAGTTGGCTCCGATGGTGGGGGAGGATGCCGGTCAGACCTGGCAGACCCAAACGTATCGTGAGGGTCTGCTGGGAACGTCTGGCAGAGTCTCCCGTAAGACGGAGCTTTAACTCCCACCTCCGGGAGAGCTTTGAACACGTTCCGAGGGAGGCGGGGGACATGGAGTCCGAGTGGGCCGTGTTCCGCGCCTCTATTGTCGAGGCAGCTTATCGGAGCTGTGGCCGCAAGGTTGTTGGTGCCTGTCGAGGTGGCAACCCTCGAACCCGGTGGTGGACACCGGCAGTGAGGGATGCTGTCAGGCTGAAGAAGGAGTCCTATTGGGCCTTTTTGGCTTGTGGGACCCCGGAAGCAGCTGATAGGTACCGGCAGTCCAAGCGGCATGCGGCTCGGGTGGTTGCTGAGGCAAAAACTCGGGCGTGGGAGGAGTTCGGAGAGGCCATGGAGAATGACTTCCGTACGGCTTCGAGGCGATTCTGGTCCACCATCCGGCGTCTCAGGGGGGGAAAGAGGTACGAGACCAACACCATTTATGGTGGAGGTGGCGTGCTGCTGACCTCAACTCGGGATGTTGTGAGTCGGTGGGCGGAATACTTCGAAGACCTCCTCAATCCTACTGGCACGTCTTCCACTGAGGAAGCAGAGCCTGGGGACTTTGGGTCGGGTTCTCCGATCTCTGGTGCTGAGGTCGCCGAGGTGGTTAAAAAGCTCCGCGGTGGCAAGGCTCCGGGGGTGGATGAGATTCGCCCGGAGTTCCTTAGGGCTCTGGATGTTGTAGGGTTGTGTTGGCTTACGCGACTCTGCAATATCGCGTGGACATCGGGGGCAGTTCCCTTGGATTGGCAGACTGGGGTGGTGGTTCCCCTATTTAAAAAGGGGGACCGTAGGGTGTGTTCCAACTATAGGGGGATCACACTCTTAAGCCTCCCTGGTAAGGTCTATTCAGGGGTTCTGGAGAGGAGGGTCCGTCGGATAGTCGAACCTCGGATTCAGGAGGAGCAGTGTGGTTTTCGTCCTGGTCGTGGAACACTGGACCAGCTCTACACCCTCAGCAGGGTCCTGGAGGGTGCGTGGGAGTTTGCCCAACCAGTTTACATGTGTTTTGTGGACTTGGAGAAGGCATTCGACCGCGTCCCTCGGGGGGTTCTGTGGGGGGTACTCCGGGAGTATGGGGTACCAGGCCCTTTGATAAGGGCTGTTAGGTCCCTGTACGACCGGTGTCAGAGCTTGGTCCGCATTGCCGGCAGTAAGTCAGGCTCGTTTCCGGTGAGAGTTGGACTCCGCCAAGGTTGCCCTTTGTCACCGATTCTGTTCATAACTTTTATGGACAGAATTTCTAGGCGCAGCCAAGGTGTTGAGAGGATCCGTTTTGGTGACCTTAGAATCGCTTCTCTGTTTTTTGCAGATGATGTGGTCCTACTGGCTTCATCAGTTCGTGATTTACAACTTTCACTGGAGCGGTTTGCAGCCGAGTGTGATGCGGCCGGGATGAGGATCAGTTCCTCCAAATCCGAGGCCATGGTCTTGAGCCGGAAAAGGGTAGCATGCCCTCTCCGGGTCGGGGAGGAGGTCCTGCCCCAAGTGGAGGAGTTTAAGTATCTCGGGATCTTGTTCACGAATGAGGGAAAACTGGAGCGTGAGATCGATAGGCGGATAGGTGCAGCGTCCGCAGTGAAGCGGGCGCTGTACCGGTCTGTCGTGGTGAAGAGAGAGCTGAGTCAAAAGGCAAAGCTCTCAATTTACCGATCGATCTACGTTCCCACCCTCATCTATGGTCATGAGCTTTGGGTTATGACCGAAAGAACAAGATCTCGGATACAAGCGGCTGAAATGAGTTTTCTCCGCAGGGTGGCTGGACTCTCCCTTAGAGATAGGGTGAGAAGCTCAGTCATCCGGGAGGGACTCGGAGTAGAGCCGCTGCTTCTCCACATCGAGAGGAGCCAGTTGAGGTGGCTCGGGCATCTGGTTAGGATGCCTCCTGGACGCCTCCCTGGTGAGGTGTTCCGGGCACGTCCCACCGGGAGGAGACCCAGAGGAAGACCCAGGACGCGCTGGAGGGACTATGTTTCTCGGCTGGCCTGGGAACGCCTTGGGATTCCCCCGGAGGAACTGCTCCAAGTGGCTGGGGAGAGGGAAGTCTGGGCCTCCCTACTTAGGCTGCTACCCCCGCGACCCGACCCCGGATAAGCGGAAGAAGATGGATGGATGGATGGATGGATGGATATTGCGCCCCTGTGCGAGCAATCAGTTGATTTTTTATTACAAAAAGTCAATTAATTCAAAATGAAAATCAAATTTAGGAGTTTCCCTGAACACACCACATTGTGAAGCAACCAATCAGAACCGTTTTTTCCTCCATGTTCCTCCATGTTGTGTTCTGCTCACAGAAACA
The DNA here is from genome assembly GCA_038048925.1 of Garcialebias charrua. NCBI lineage: Eukaryota > Metazoa > Chordata > Actinopteri > Cyprinodontiformes > Rivulidae > Garcialebias > Garcialebias charrua. Next base: position 13,044 of record JBBPBX010026742.1, on the reverse strand, counting down.
CAGCAGCAGTAGTTTTGGTGAAGAAGGTGGGGGGGGGGGAAGGATTTCAGACATGATTTTAGGTAAGACTGGCTGTTTTATTTGGTTTTTATGATTATTTAGTGTGTCTGCAGAGTTTTGTAGTCGTTTTTGGTCTGTTTTTCAGAATGAAAGGGAAAAAAACACAGAGAATTTGTGATGAAGATACTGTTTTGACACAATAGTCAGTGTAAATACTGGTAAAAACACGCATGGAAATTGCCCACTTTATGATGTGAAAATATGTATACTAATTCGTTTTTTACTAAGTTTGTATACAAGTTCTTAAAATATACCAATGAAATTTTCATTTTAGGCTGTCAAAATGGTTCATTAAATATTTTTGTGAGTTTCATAGTAAACATATCAATATTTTACTAACACGGATTTCATTTTTTATGTTATTTTTTGCTCCAATGTGCTCATGCATTTTGTCAAAATGAAACAAAGACTGTAAAATCATGAAGATGAGGTTGTCCTAAAAACAACAATACCAAACAAGGCCAGATAAATAGTTTTTATGATGGAAATATAAGGGTAAATACAAATTTATACCAAAACGGACATTTAGACCTTAGACCCCAGAGGGTTAAGTACCCAGAGGGCGGGGTCTGTGGTGTGACGCTGATGCCCCTGCCATAAAGGCGTGATTGTATTCCTTCAGGTAATCGCACGGAGCGCAATTTCCCATAGAATTTATGTTGCACCTCGTTCCCTTCCTTCCGCGGTTACAGCCGACCCAGCCGACTTTGCCTCCGCCGCGACTGTTAAACTCCCAGAGTTCTGGCAAAGCGACCCAGTTTCATGGTTCCAACACATCGAGGCACTCTTTCACCTCCGAGGCGTGGATGCAGACAAAACCAGGTACTTCTTGGTCGCGTAGGCTCTGGGTCTGCCATCCACCCACAGAACTATGCCGCTTCTGCGTAACCCACCGCACGCGGGAAAAGATGGTGCCCTCAAACTGTTTCTGCTTCGAAGGTACAGTTTGTCTTCGACTGAGCGGGCTGATAAACTACTATCCCTGCCTGGTTTGGGTGACGGCACGGACATGGACATGATGGACAATATGCTGTCGCTACTTGGCTCAGACAAGGGTTTTTTCCTGTTTCCGCACATTTTCCTGCACCAGCTTCCGCCGCAAGTGAAGGCGGCCTTGGCTAATTCCCCTCGTTTAGCTGCCGGTGATTACCGGGGTTTGGCGGAGGAGGCCGACCGGGTCCTGCTGGCTACCAGACGGTTTGTCGTGCAGAGTACGTCGGTGGAGCCCCAACAGACAGCACAGGAGGAGCCCGGCGGTGGTTTCAGCTGTTGGCGCGCGGACTCGTCGTGGGTGCTCCTTGTGTTTCTACTAGGGGTGTAACGATACACAAAACTCTCGAGACGAGACGAGACAAATTACAGAGTTCGCGAGAACGAGACGAGATTTTAATATTAGTTCAAGAAAACTTCAAAGATCGGTTTTATGCCGCAAAAAGGCTTTTATTCTGTTTTAACATGTATTACAAACTCAACTGATGTCTTCATTTTACTGATTGAATCTCCTTAGACCTTAGAACGTTCAACTTTGTTTAAAAAAAATAGATATTCACGCAGGACTTTCCAAAAATTGAACATAAATATCCGCATCAGCACTGAATCTGCAGCCGTCACTCACCAGTGTTGCCAGATTGGGCGGTTCACCGCGATTTTCCTTCTGACTTTTGCGGGTAAAGAGTGCTTTGGGTGGGTGGGACTCTATCTGGCAACACCGGTCACACTGGTGTTTACGCAAGTGTGTCTTTACATCCAGGGCAGCGTCGGCAGCGCCGGGACCCTCCATCAATGTAGAGGCGTCTGCGGCACCGGGACCCTCCATCAGAAGTTGGGGCGTCTTCTGTAGCAACTTCATCCGGCGAAGCCATGCTGTCCGTGACGCTGACTTGCTAGGGGATGTCTTGCGAGACAACGTTACCTCTCAACGAGAGATATCGCGGGAGTTTAATATCGCGACATCTCGTACAACGAGATCTCGTTACATGCCTAGTTTCTACCACCGGAAGTTTGGCAACAAGGCCAAGCGTTGCATTCCGCCGTGCACATTTGGAGTGTCAGGAAACGAGGAAGCCGACGCTCAGTAGCAGCTGTGGGCGCTGGCGAACAAGGTGAGCTGCTCTACGTCACAGACTCCCTGTCAGGACGTCGTTTTTTGGTTGACTCTGGGCCCCAGAAGAGTTTGGTCCACCCTCTTGGGCCTGACTTACCGGACCGAGGCAGTGGCCCACTGCTAACTGCAGCTAATGGTTCTCCGATCTGAACTTTTGGCACTAGACGGACAACAGTTTTGTTCCATGGACGTGAGTTTGAGTGGGACTTTGTTGTTGCCTCAGTGAATGTTCCTATCATTGGTGCAAGTTTTTATGCGCACATGGTCTGTTAGTTGATGTTGCTAACCGCAGACTTATTGATGCAGTAACTTTTGCCACTTTCCCTTGTGTGTCTGGGGGGGCTGGGCCGCTAACTCATGCTAATGTTTTAGTTTCAGATGATGCTTTTCAAGGTTTGCTGGCAGAATTCCCCTCTTTAACTACACCTGCTTTTTCTTCTTCTGAAACTAAACACGGGGTCGAGCATTTCACCCCTACTATGGGACCACCTGTTTTTGCACGTGCACGCTGCCTTGTCGCTGTTAAACTGGCCATCGCTAAAGAGGAGTTTGATACCATGGAGAGGTTGGGTATAGTTAGACACTCTAACAGTCCATGGGCCTCCCCTCTTCACATGGTACTGAAAGCAGACGGGTCGTGGCACCCATGTGGCGATTTTCACCGCTTAAATAATGTGACGACACTCGATCGCTACCCCATTCCGCACATTCAGGACTTTTCTGTTCGGTTGTCGGGTGTTTCCATTTTTTCTAAGTTGGATCTGGTGCACGGCTACCATCAGGTTCCAGTGCAGGCCAGCGATGTACCTAAAACTGCTGTCATCACCCCATTTGGGCTTTTTGAGTTCCTCCGCATGTCGTTTGGACTTAAGTGGGTAGCACAAACTTTTCAAAGGTTGATGGACTCCGTGTTGCGGGACCTCAATTTTGTGTTTATCTATCTGGACGACATTTTGGTGGCCAACTCGTCTACAGAGGAGCACCTGTTGCACCTGAAGGAAGTTTTTCAGCGTTTGGATGCACATGGCTTGATCATTAATCCGGTCAAGTGCTAGTTTGGTTTGCCGGTTATCGATTTTTTAGGTCATCGTATTTCCGTACAGGGTGCCGTTCCATTGACTGCCAAGGAATAGGCAGGGGCAGAGTTCCCACGTCCTCTGGTGGTGAAAAAGTTGTAGGAGTTTTTAGGCATAGTGAACTTTTTACAACAGGTTCATTCCCAACCTAGTCCATCTCCTGCAGCCTCTTTACGAGGCCCTGCGCTCGAAGAAAGCAACTGACACAGTTGTCTGGACCCGGACCGGACTGCTGTTTTTGATGGTGCTAAGTCCGCGTTAACTAGCGCGGCACTCCTGGCCCATCCAGTTTCAGAGGTCCCGATTGCACTGACAACTGATGCTTCAGATATAGCTGTGGGGACAGTTGTAGAGCAACGTGTCAGTGATACATGGCAGCCGTTGGCGTTTTTTAGCCGAAAATTCCGGGACTGCGAGCATAGGTACAGTGTTTTTGACCGTGAGTTGTTGGCACTTTTTTTTAACTATGCGGCATTTTCGTTTTTTGTTGGAGGGTCGTTCGTTTACGGCTTTTGTGGACCACAAACCACTGACGTTTGCCATGTCTAAAGTTTCAGAGCCCTGGTCAGCACGTCAGCAATGGCACTTGGTGGCCATTTTGGAGTTTACGACTGACATCCGCCATGTGGTGGGAAAGTCTACCTCAGTGGCAGACTGTCTGTCATGTGTACTCATTTGTCCTGTGCTCCTCGGAGTGGATTTTTCTGTCATGGCCGCTGACCAATCTGGAGACGCTGCTATCACTGCCCTTCGTACCGGCGTTTCAGGTCTTAAGCTAGAGGAGGTCAAAATGGGAGAGGGCGGTCCTTTGATCCTGTGTGACGTTTCCATAGGCCGAACACGCCCAGTGGTTCCAGCAGGTTGGCGCAGTCATATTTTTGACTCTGTTCACTCTCTCTCGCACCCAGGTGTGCATGCATCTGTGAAACTAGTCAGCTCACATTTTGTGTGGCCTGATTTACGCAGAGAGGTGAGGAGTTGGGCAGCGGCTTGCATGGCCTGTCAGCGTGCCTAAGTGCACCGGCACACAAAGGCACCACTGGAACCATTTCCTATTCCAACCAAGCGTTTTGACCACGTGCATGTGGACTTTGTTGGTCCCTGCCTCCATCACGGGGTTTCACACGACCGCACAACCAGGTGGCCGAAAGTCGTTCCTCTTTCTTCCACAGCTGCCTCCGATGTGGCTGGTGCGTTCCTCGCCACTTGGGTTGCCCGTTTTGGTGTGCCCTCGGACATCACTTCGGACGGAGGTCCCCAGTTTATTTTGGGGATCTGGTCCGAGATGGCACGCTCCTTGGGGGTGCAGATGCATCGCACTACCGCTTACCACCCTCAGGCCAACGGGTTGTATGAACGTTTCCATCGGTCACTTAAGGCGGCATTACGTGCCGCCCTTACAGACGATGGCTAGGTGGATCGCTTGCCGTGGATGCTGCTTGGGTTGCGATCAGCTCCTAAAGAGAACCTCAATGCTTCATCGGCTGAGTTGGTTTTTGGTCAGCCTTTACGAATCCCGGGGGAGTTTTTGTTAGACGTTGCCGCTCCACGTTTCCCTACGGCGGTGGACCCCTGTTCGTAGAATGGCCTTTTGGTTCCGGGTCCTCTGCACCATTGTTTCCCACAGGTGTTTGTGCCCACTGAGCTCCAGTCTCCCCGTTATGTTTTTGTACGACGTGACGCCCACTGTTTGCCCCTCCAACCTCCTTATGACGGGCCGATTCGGGTGCTCGAAAGAGGTGCAAAAGGTTTTGTTTTAGACATGGGTGGGCGTAGGGAGCTGGTTACTGTGGACCGCCTTAAGCCAGTCTATGTCTTGGCTGATGAAGATGTGTTGCCGGCTCAGGTTCCTAGACGCGGACGTCCTCCTGCTCGACCCCACTTTCTGTTTTCTCCCTCCAACTGTGTTCCTCCGCCTGTGTCACAAAATGTTGTTCCTTCATGGGTAGGCAGGTTGATTAGGCCCCCTGTGAGAGACTGATATGTTTTGTAGTTGCCCTTTTGGGTGTTCGGGGGGGGGGGGCGCTGTGTGGTGTATTATTAAGGTGAGTTGACTCATCTCTCTCTCACCCAGTAGGAGGAGCCGGTGAGGTGTGCTTGGGAGAAGAAAGAAGAGAAGAAGAGTTCTTGTGAGCTAGAACACATTCTGTTTCTGGTTTATCGTTTGAAGGATTAAAGTCGACTGCTTGGAAATCAGTTTGTCTCTCCTTCACACGCTACAACAGTACAGTATATATATATTTAGATTTTTATTTATTTTGAAAGCCAAATTCCGAGTTCCTTCTGGTTTTGACAGCAGTAGATTGACGGCAGAGGGCCGGACCTGCAGACCTTGGACCGGCAGACCGACGAGGGACGAGCTAACATGCTAATAGACCTTACTGTAAAGCTGTCTGTGGACCGTGCGAAGCAATGGAAAGCTACAGGCAGTTACAGAGCTTGGAGGAACAACAAGCTAACATGCTAACAGGCCTTACTGTAAAGCTGTGGACCGCGCGAAGCAATGGAAAACTACAGGCAGCTGCAGAGCTTGAAGGAACAACGAGCTAACATGCTAACAGGCCTTAATGTAAAGCTGTGGACCGCGCTAAGCAATGGAAAACTACAGGCAGCTGCAGAGCTTGGAGGAACAACGAGCTAACATGCTAACAGGCGGAGGAAGACTTCACCAGCTCCCAGTAGGTTATTAACTCTTTTTCCCCTTCATTATGGCTCCAAATGTATGGAGCTAACATTCTAACAGGCCTTACTGTAAACAGTCTGGACCGCGCAAACTACAGGCAGCCTCAGATGTTGGAGGAACATCCCTTAGAGGTTAAACTAATGCTACAACGTTTCATTTATGTGGAAAAGTTGATTACATTGGAAGAACTGAATGACAGAATTTCATGTTTTCACTATGGAAGTGAAAATGTCAAAAATAAGCCAAGTGTCATATTGAACTTGAGAGCTGGTAAGACTCATATAAAACAGACGGCTTCCCAAATGTGGTGCCTTTTACTCGCCTTGCCTTTTTTACTTGGAGATCTAGTAAACAGAAAGAGTCAACATTGGAAATTAGTAGCTTTATTAAATGATATCTGCAGCATTATTTTTGTACCAGTTGTTACCAAAGGGCTTGCTGTGTTCCTAAAACAATTGATAATAGAGCATCATACTCTTTTCAAGCAGCTGTATGAGCAAAATCTTACACCGAAACATCATTTCTAAAATCTACCTTATAATGTTTGCTAGTTTTTGCTACCTTTTCTTTTTCTTTTGTCTATTGTTTAATGTACTTGTACCATTGCTGTTCATCATTCTTTAGTTTGTAGCAGGTCACTTTCGTAAATGAGCCCTCGAGGCTCAATAAGATTTACCTGACTAAATAAAGGTTGAATGAATGAATGAATTTCATGATACATTATCCAAGGATAATGGTTAGTTTTGGACCTTTGTCTAAACTTTGGTGCATGCGATTTGAAGCAAAGCACAATCCATTCAAAAGACTTGCACATGTTATGTGCAACTTTAAAAACGTTTCAAAGACTTTGGCTTTCAAACACCAGGTACAACAAATGTATCATTATAAGCATAGCTCTATCATCTCCAAGAAAGTCAGTGTGACCAATGCCTATCTGGTTAGTGTGGGGTCACTGAAAAGATCAGAGATCTTGTTGAGCCACTTGAGGTTAGCTCTAGAAACAGATGTTTCTTTAACCACTACCATCTACCTGTCCCACAGTGTTGATGTGTATAGTAAAGTACACAACTGGTTCCATACTGCCGTTGAGAACAGATCACAGAAATGAGCCTTTATTTGGTGAAGTTATTCATATTCTCGTACATAACGACTCCATTCTCACGTTTGTTCAAATACTAAATGTATTGTACTTTGTTGATCATTTTTATGCTTATGCTGTACAAAAAACAAGTGAATATGAATTGATCACACTTGCAGAAGTTTCTGATTTGCATCCTTTATATGTTATGTGGAGTTTTGGCACCAGAGAGCTGTATGTGGCCCCAAGATACAAGATCCTCTACCTTGGTTGATGACTACAGTATTGGATTGTCAATACATAATAATAATAATAATAATTGTCTATTCCTGTCATCTGCGTATGTTTCCCATACACAGACGAAATTCGCCTCTGCATTTAACCCAACCACCACCAGGTGGTGCAGTGAGCAGCCATAGAAAGCGCTCGGGGAGCTGGAGAAATAGGTGTGCACTCATAGACACCCCAAGGTGTGTAGTGGCCGGGACGCGAACCCGCGTCCTTCGGGTCCCAAGTCAAACGCCCTAACCACTACACCATCTTGGCTCCTATACATGTTGCCATTTCAGTGCAATGGGAAAACTCATGCATGTTGTAAGGGACAGGGATTCTTTTTCATGAACTCTCATTAATTTTATTGCCATGTTTTTCATCCATGTTCACTGAATGTTACAACAAATATTATTCAGGCAGTATGTTTTTAAGGTGTGTTGAATAACCTTAGAAAAATGGGTATTTTGTTAGCTTGACTTTTTAAAATATATATTTGAGCTGTATATTGCAGCTGCCCCAGCTTTATTGTTGTAATGTATTGTAGTAATAATAATAATAATAATAATAATAATAATAATAATTGTAATAAAAATATCTCTAATATCCTCAAATGTGTTTTTAACCTAATCTATGTAAACACATTTTATACGTATATTTGTGTCAAAATAACCCATTTTGACACAAATTTGTGTTGATTTGAGTGACACAATAGTTGTGTTAAAATGACAAACACATTAGTTGTGTCATAAATGACACACCATGTGTTGTCCCTGAGCTGATTCGGCACGTGTTAAAATTTGACACATGCGCTGTTTTTGACACATCTGTTTTAAGAGTGTAAAAGATTCATTCAACCTTTATTTAGTCCGATTAATCTCATTGAGCCTCGAGGACTCATTTACAAGAGAGACCTGCTACAAACTAAAGATTGATGAACAGCAACAGTAGAATTTCCTTAAACAATCAACAATAGACAAACACAAGAGAGATACAGATTTTTTTTTAAACAAATTAAAACAAAGTATCAAAGTAGCAAAACATTATAAGGTAGATGTAGAAAATCAAAAACAGGAACATATCTGCATTGGTTTTTGCCAGGATTCCAACAGATATTTTTTTAACTTTATGTTTATTGAGTTGTTTTTTCAATTAACAATAACAGTAAAACAGAACAAGTGTCGACAATAGATATTACTTACATTCTGACCAGATTAAACAGGTACATGATGAAACAACGTACATACAGTACTTACTTCCCATTTTTGAGTAGTCTTCAGAGTGGCATAGAGTAAGATACCTGATTCGGGTTTTTTCCCTCTAGAAAACTTTCCCATTTGCCCCATCTCCTTTTGTATAGGTCCGGTTGCAATCTCAGCATGAAAGTCAACTTTTCCATTTTGTGGGTTTCCTCCACCAGTTCCAGCCAGTCCTTTAGCAGTGGAGGGTCAGGTCGATGCCATTTCGGAGTACCGGTAATCAATTTTTTGGCTGTGATGCTGAAGATTTTTAGTAGATATTTGTCACTCGCATTCAGACCCTCAGGAACCGCTCTGAGCAGTAGTATCATGATGGGTTGTTGGCAAGGGCGTAACTTTAGGTCTAACATTGGGGGGGTTATGCTATCTACCTATTTATTTATCGAATAAATAACTTTTTTTATGATTCAGGATATTTTAGGGTTAAAATATATTGTAATGCTTTTACTGTGATTTACTGTGATTTACTTAACTTTCCTGTTTTCTCTGTATTTATTCTGCTCCTTTTTTGTTCCACATAGGTTCAACAAGTAAGAAAAAAACTCACTATTTTTCTGCATTTTTTTCAGCCATAACACATATTTTACATTTTTAAGATTTATTATATAACATACCTCAATTTCACAATTTTCAAAGAGTGTGTATTTACCTGGTTCACTACGGTTTAACTAGGAAAAATTACAACAAATGATTCAAATACAGCCATAATATGACAAGAGCAGAGTAAAACCCTGCATCATACCTGTCAAGTTTTGGATTTAAAAATAAGGGAAATTTTCTGCCGGGTACGCCGAGCCATCCCACTAGCCCAGGGATCTGCAACCTTTATGATCAAAAGAGCCATTTCTGCCCCTTTGTTCACTAAATTAAACGTTTCCGGAGCCACAATACCTGCTACAACTGGGATTCTCAACTGGTGGCCCACAGACCACTTTAAGTTTGTTAGAGGACAATTTTCTGACCTGTAGTTTTCTGGCCATTGTAAAGCTGAAAATATCTAATGATTTGTTGATATTTTTACATTTTAAGACTAAAAAAGACCAGATTATCATAAAGAAGGAAAAATAATGTGATCTTTCCCAATTAAAAAATAAAATAATGAACTATGCAGGTCTAGGTAAATTATTTTAATCGTGGAAAAATTAAATATCCTACTTCAAATAAATAAAGTTAACTTATGTTTTACTCATTCTATTAGTTCTAGTATTCACACATTTGCAAAGGAAATGACAGGAAAAACTGCTAAAACTAGCCCTTTTTGTTGTTATAAGAACAAATAAAATTCAGTTTAAAGTTAGTTTTGATCAAAGCTTGGAAGAGCCACTGCTGAGGGACCAAAGAGCCGCATGTGGCTCCAGAGCCGCAGGTTGCAGACCCCTGCACTAGCCCAACCAAAGTCCAGGACCCCTTACATTTTAAGACAGGTTTACAAGAAATCTAAAATAACTACCTATCAGCCTCTTTCAAACCAGTTATGTGATCACAATCTGATAGGCCTACCTTTGTGCTTGATGGATTTTTCATGCTGACGGACATCGTTCCTTCCCCCATGAGAGACACTAAAGTCGCAGTTACAAATCTTAAAAAACGCGTAATTGTGTCCCACCCTACTCTTCTTAAGGAAAGTAAATTCGCTGTCCCATTTTTCAAGATATTTACACGAAGTCTTAACTTTTTTGGCAGGGACGCCTTCTCTCTCGTTACATTCATCTCTGTGTTTTTCCGGGTTTGTGTTCCCGCTGCCAGCAGTAACATCGCGAGAACTGCCACCGAGGCTACTGCAGGGGGCAGTTCTCGCGAGGCTAGTGACAGAGGCAAAAAAATGTGTCCCCTGCTGCTGCTGGAGGGGGGAGGAGGAAGGGGGGGCGAACGGCAGCTTTGAAGGCAGAGAGAGAGCAGTCGCGCTCGCTCCTCCTCCGCGCGCACCTCCAGTTAATCCGGGAGCTTGAAATGAATGATGCCATTTTTTGGGGGGGGGTTATATTGACTGGATCCAATTATTGAGGGGGTTAAATCCCCCCCATCCCCGTGTAAATTACGCCTATGGTTGTTGGAGTTCAAGACCCAAAATCAACACAATCTTCCCCAAAACATCCCTCCAATAAGTCTTAATCTTTATGCAGGACCAGAAGATGTGGGAGTGATTTGCCTCTGTATCCTCGCAACCCCTCCAGCATTTAGATGCATTGGAGTTTCTATAAAACTGCTATTTTGATGTTCTAAAAAAAATGTAACAAATTTTTCCAACTGAAATCACGCCAATAGTTTGAGGAGGAGGTTGTAGAAGTGGATTCACACATATTGTCCCACAGTTCTTGAGATATTTCAGTATTCAGTTCTACCTCCCATCTTTTTCTAACATAATCTGTTGTCTTTCCTTTGGATCTTAACAGTCCTTGATAGAGTTTAGAAATAGTGATTCTACCAGGTTTGGAGTATGCTTGTGAAACTAACCAAATTATCTTGTTAGACTCTAATGCCCCTTTTCCACTTGCCAGTTCGGGTCGGTTATTGCGCAATATTTGCGTGCCAGAAGCGGGCTGGACGCATTTTCCACCTCACATATGAGCCGCACCGCGATTCCGGACTGATTTCAGAGCAGGGTTCAGGCGAGCTGAAGCGCGCCGTCCTTCACGTCATAACACAGGGACGTAGCCAGAATTCTATGAGGGGCGGTTCGTTTAAAGGAGAAGTTGACCGAAATAAAGCAATATGCCTCAATGGCGTAGTGGAAACAGCGTTGTGTTGCCGTTCCAAACCTAGTGGGTTCAATTCACACCTGGTACAACGTTTTTTTAATTTATTTATTCATTCCAGATTAAAAAAACACAAGAAAACTATTTACAGAACAACAAGAAATAAAACAATACATGACATGAAAGGAAGCAGAAGAAAATAATAATCTTATTATATCTGCCCCTTCTCAAACAAATGTTTTTTTCCAAACACTCGATTCAGACAACTTATCTTACGTTTGTCTTTTATTGGGGAAAGGTGCATTGTGGGTCTTTTCAGAACAACAACAACAGATCCTCCATCTGAGCTTGTCCTCGCCCGCACCAAACCGAAGCGTAGCTGATCGTATTGTTGGAGCTCGAACATAATAGATATCATGGCAAAAGAAATAGTTAAGGGAACACTACCTCCACCACGTGTGAGAGAGTAGGATCCTACACCCCGCCCACCGAAGGGCTACAGAAGTGAATGGAGACAGAGCTACATGTGAGCCGATCCGAATTGGACCAGACTGGTCCGCTCTGCGCCGAGCGAGTGGAAAAGGGGCATAACCCCCAATTTACACTACATGCGTTCCGGCTCCGCTCCGCTCCGCAGGTCGCAGCTGAGCGTTTCAAGTCCAGTTTACACTACCTCCCTCCGCTCCGGTCCGCCTGGATGCGCCGCTCCGAGACGCATGCGCAGGAATTGCGAGATCGCGCGATAAATCAAGTGATAAATAAGGAAGTCAGAACAAAACAATTCATCCATTGTTGCGTCTGCCTTGATCTTCTCTCGTAAATGAGCGACAGGACATGGTTTGAGCGACAGGATGTGATTTATTACATTTCAGAATAAAATACTTTTAAAAATTTATTTATTTCTTGTATTGCGTTTGTAGGCGTAGTCATACATGATAGTTTGACAGCATTTTTGTACAAATAAATCCGTATAGAGCTAGGATTAGTCCGCCCTTGGTGATTTTATTTTGTAAATACGGATGTTGTGCTCATTCCTTTTCCTGTTGGTGCGACGTAATCTTTAAAAGTTGACTCCGGCACAGCTCAGGCGTCCGGCAGAAATAGGATCGGATCTAATTTTGACGGACTGCCGTCCGCTCGCCGCTGCCGTGCGGAGCCAGTGTAAACGCTCTCATTGATTATAATGGGTGCGTATTTGCTGCGGAGGTCGGAGCGGAGCAGAGCCGGAACGCATGTAGTGTAAATTGGGGGTAAGATACTGTCTTTCAGTATGTTTGATACAATATATTCTCTAAATTGCAAATAACTAAAGAAGTCCTCTTTTTCTAAATTACATTTTTGTTGTAGTGTTTGAAAGCTTGGTAGTGTTTTTTTGTCCAAAATCTTACAGTAGGCAGTTATCCCTTTTTCTGGCCTGTTTTTAAATCTAGAGTCTAATTGGATTGGGGTGAAATCTGAGTCAAAAGCGGCCCATCTGAGAACTCGTATCTGGTTACCCAAGTTTAACTCCTTAACCGTTTCAAACCAAGTCTGAAGGGTAAATGACACCAGGGGATCTAATTCTTTTTGGTGTGCTGCCGCAAGTTTTTGATCCCCAATAAAAGCTTGTATTGGAATATTTCCACACTTGCTTTCTAATTCTTTCCATCCAGCCTCATAAGTATGATCACACCACTGCACTACTGTTTTGAGTTGAGATGCGAGGTAGTAATCATGAAGATTTGGGAGTGACAACCCCCCTTTTTCTTTCCTAATTATTAGAGTACTGTATTTAATTAATTCTAGTTCCCTTATCAGTCAGTCCACTCAGTGCAACAT
>JBBPBX010026741.1:0-37857 GCA_038048925.1 Garcialebias charrua | reverse complement strand
CATTTCAGTGGCTACAATTTCCCTTTGCAAATGTCTTCATTTTCAAATAGAGTGGATACAATTAACCTTTAAGACTTTCTTGCAAACTTTGTCAGTAATTGAGTTGTCAGACAGGCTGACTTCTTGCAAGCACTTGGGCAAAATAAACCCCTCTGTTAAAAAAAATGTAAATTGACAATTCAAGAGAACATGCATCAGTCGACCACAACATTATAATGATCATATTAACCTTGAAGCTCTAACCAGTCAGAGATGACAAAAGGAGCCCTGGGGATGTCTGCTAATGTCTGGCACCAGGATGATGGCAGTGGGTCGAGTCCTATGGGATGCCAGTTGGAGCCTCTAAGAGTTCGGCTGTCTCTGGAGAGTAGGATTTAGGTAATTTGTAGACCCAGACAATGTTTTTAGCTTATTGTAGCTAATTCTGAAGTTTTTGCATCAGTTAAGAGAGTATTCAAATACAGTTTGGGAATGATGGGCACCTGGTCTCATGGCACACATAATCTGAGCCAGTGTTGGCCCTTGCAGCTCAATCTAAAGTTGAACAGTCCAGTTTGGCTCAAAGGTAAGAAAGAATTGTGTACTGGGGTTCTATCTGGTAAGCTGCTGGCTCAGTGTTGGCTCCTCACTGGCCCCGTGTTTTAATCATGTGTGCCAGGGGATAGCTGCCAATATGGACATTAATTTGGCCAAACGTGTATTCAAAGTCAAAGTCAACTTTATTGTCAGAACTGCAATATGTACAGGACATACACAGGATTGAAATTGCGTTTCTCTCAGTCCCTCGGTGCAACAGTAACCATTTAAACATGTATTGTCCTCCATATGAATACCAACTACAGTATCTTTTTCCATCAGATGATTAAACAGTCACATCCATGTGATTTTATTTTGTTGTGGTTAACTGACACTCATTAAAAACTGCAAACCCATTGAGTCAGCAGCAGGATCTTGACATCTGATTTGCAAATTCACCATCATGGCCTTTGATTGATTACTTACCAAATGCCCAAAAAGCTGCTGAGCTCAGCAGCCACCAGCATGTTTCCTTTCATCCTCCGCATTTTAAATTGTTCTCTTAAAAATAAAAAAAGGAGGCTTATAAAGTAGAATTGAGTCTTGATCAGTCAGCTGGCTGGGAAAGCAATGAGTATCAGATCAGGCTAGTCCTCCTGACGAGAGCTGCTTTGATGCATCAAAGCTGGATCAGATATCAGAGGTGGAAATACAAAAAACCCTAAAATGCAAAACAGCCTCCTGACGTGCTTCTGGAAAACGTTGGTGTTTTTTCCCAACTTTTTCTTTTTCCAGGCTCCTGTGTGTCCTACCCTCACTGTTCTTCCTTCTCTTCTCTTTCTGCCCTTTTCTTGTTTTCCTTCCTCCTTCCTTCCTCAGTAAAATCGTCAAAGTGAGAATAATTGACGACGAGGAGTACGAGAAGAACAAAACCTTCTACATTGAGATCGGGGATCCTCACCTGGTTGAGAGCGAAGACGCCAAAGGTCAGGAAGAGGGTGAGCCGCTTGACCCCTTTGAATGTTGACCCCCTTAAAGACCTGGAGTGTCCGCCACACTGCAGTGGCTGCATGTTCCGAACCCGAGGAGGCCAGCTGGAGGAGATTTGGCTTTAACCTTTCAACAGTGAACATGCAGCTAGCTGTGGGTCACCTCATCACACCGCATCCACCAGTCCACGTTTCATTTTAGTCTATAACTCATCATTTGTTTTTGTTTGGTTTGGTTTTTGTGCATGCATTCATCACCCCCCTTTTTGTCTTTGTGTATGTGTTGTCTCGTGCAGGAAGACCATAACAGTTAAGATCTTAGACCGGGAGGAGTACAATAAGCAATCCTTTTTCTACGTTGTCCTTGAACCCCCCCTGTGGATACGCAACAAACAGGAAGAGACAGGTGTGATGTCCAGTCAGCTCTGGGAATGCATTTTACCCTGAATTATTAGAGCATTCCCAGAACCTAATCACAATACTTTAAATTGTTTGACATGCAGCAATAATTCTACATTTTCTCACAAAGAACATTTTGCATCAAACAAATCAAACACTCAAGTACTGCCCAACTCGTGGCTTTGAAACGTGTCACACTTCTGCTGCACACCATTATGATGACTGTTGGCTTTTGTTCATAGCACAACACAATTTTCAAAAGTATTACTCAAAAATCGGTAACATGTTTTATTCAAAATACCACACAGAGCACGAATACTGTACTTGTTTTAAATTTTTTGGTACTATACGGCACATTAAGCAAAACAAAACTGTCGGATAAGTCAAACTTTCTTCAACTCACTCACAATAACCACATATAATAGAGTTGGGGTTTAAATAAGACTTAAAGGTCATATCCAGAGCGCTTTCTCAACGTTGGACTGCCGTGTGAATTGCACTCATGGTTGCTAATCATTTCATTGAGTCTGAAAGGGTTGTTATGGAAAATAAGATTGTCATGTCTTCCCTCATAGAACAAACCAGAATGTGAGCAAACGTTCACGACGATCCTGCTGATCCTCATGAAGATATGTCACTAAATCTTTTTGTCACAACAATGAAGTTAAGACACCAATAATCTGTTACAGCAAGGAGTCTGTGGATAAAAATAAATCTAAATACAGTATTATAAATAAGGGATAGATAAATTGCTATTAGGACAGCATGTGATCCCTGCACTGTTTCTGCAATACATGACATTTTACATACTGTATCTGTACAGTATTTTCTGGTGTATAGGTTGCACCTGAGTATAGGTCGCACTATCCAATTATTGCCAAAGAATTGGGAAAAATCCATATATAGGTCGCACCTGAGTATAGGTCGCACCTACGTCAAAATGTGGACCGTGTTTAGCTCTGCTGCAAATGTATCTTCCACAGGAGCGCACAGCAAGGCTTTTAAGAAGATTAACACTTAAAAACAATTAATTGTTTGATAAAAAATTATAGCAAATATGTGTCTGAGCTGAACTTTTCTTTAATAAATGAATAATTTTAGCAGGATAAACACCTAAAATTATATATTTGTTAGCTGACATTATTGTAGCACTTTGGGATTTTAATTAATGAAAAGTGCATTATAAATTGAATTCATTATTATTATTATTATTATTATAAGAGTGTGTCTCAGTTTAATTTTTGTTAATACATGATTACAAATCAGCTTATTTTACTAAAAAAAAAAAAACATATATAGGTCGCACCTGAGTATAGGTCGCAGGCCATGAAAAAATGATAAAAAGGTGCGACCTATACACCGGAAAATACGGTATTTTTGAAGTTTTATCAAAACTGATTTAACTCCATTTCTCAACATAAAATGATCTGGGCTCAAACTCTGGCATTAAAAGTGGAGGGTGACATGCAATCTTTCAAGAAAAGCAAGGTTTAAATTTAAAATCGTCTTTACTATTGTGCATGTTAAAACTCCATTTGTCGCTCGTTTTATTATTAAAGTAGATTGTTCTTAAGCTTTTGTTAAAAAACAATTTACAGGTCCTTCTTAAAAAATTAGCATATTGTGATAAAATACCTTATTTTCCATAATTTAATGATAAAAATGAAATGTTCATATATTTTAGATTCATTGCACACCAACTGAAATATTTCAGGTCTTTTATTGTTTTAATACTGATGATTTTGGCATACAGCTCATGAAAACCCCAAATTCCTATCTCAAAAAATTAGCATATCATCAAAAGATTCTCTAAACAAGCTATTAACCTAATCATCTGAATCAACGAATTAACTCTAAACACCTGCAAAAGATTCCTGAGGCTTTTAAAAACTGAAAGTTATGCACCATAACTCATGTTCCCTGAAGGAAGGGAACGAGGTGCAACACGATTGCTATGGGAATCAGCGCACCCGCACGGTTACCTGAAGTAATACACTCATGCCTTAACGGCCACGGCGTCAGCGTCGCGCCAGAGGCCCCGCCCTCTGGACATTTAAGCGGCTGGCGCCCGTCCATCTTCCTCTAAAATGCACTTCAACGAGCTTTCAGCATTGAAAGGGCCAAATGTGTTGCACCTCGTTCCCTTCCTTCAGGGAACATGAGTTATGGTGCATAACTTTCAGTTCCCTTTCAGTTGGTCTCTCAGTGCAACACGATTGCTATGGGAACGTAATCCATTCACGCCCTTGAAATGCTCAGCAAAATGCATGAGAGAACATCTGCCTTAATATGGCAGGCATTTCCCAGCCGCTCTCCACAAGGTATGTAGAGAGCACATCCTGAGAAAAAAATGCCATATGTAGAAACATCGTCCTGATGTTACCACTAGGCACATAAATGAAAACACCAGCTAGAGACAGCATAAGTGTCCTCTGCTAGTGTGATTACTCATCATCTCCTTTTCCCCTGGAAATCTTGAGAAGCAGGAGGAAAAGAGCAAGGGACCTATTACGCCACTGGCAATCAGATGGCAATGTGGAGGTAGAAAACCCAGTTCAAGCACAGGGTAACCTTCAAGGTCTCCAGGGGAAAAATTTATGTTTAAGGGGCACGAACGAGTCCCTCATCTGCTTCCTGAACAGACAATTACTAGGACTGTCAAAGAGGTCCATCCTGATGTTGGAGAACTGTCAGAGTAGTGGGGAACCCTTCAAGCATCTCCAAGTAAACATAAACACCAAGGGTGTCCCTTGTGTATGCTGTTATTGTTGGAACAAAGACAATCAGGCCTTAGGCCCTCAGCCATTCCCTTCAGTGGCCAGGCTGAAGGCTGCCACAGCTCCGGACGCGGGTGTAGAAGCTACCCACGTGCCTGAGTCAGCAGGTCTCTGTAAGAAGGCAACTGCCATGGTATCCCTGAACAATGAGAAGTAGAGGTCACATTGTGAGCTGGCTCCGCATGGGGACAAGCCCAACAAGGTTCTTCCGTGACCAGACCTGATCCACGACTCGTGGGTTCAGTCTTATTCCGATTCCAAAAGAAAATCCTCTTGAAAGGGCATTTGCTCCGTGACTCAGTTCACTTGGAACCTGAGTCGCCCTGAGTGACAATAATCTTGGAGCGTACCAAGTGAGCATCCTCTGTGTCATGCTAAGGAGGGCGTGGGATCTTGTCCCCCCTTCCCAGTCACTGAAGGACACCATGGTTTTGTTATCTGATTACGTCAGGACGTGCCATCCCGCAATCAGACCTTTACCAAATAAGTATTTTGCTGACAGGAATATGGCCAACAACTACAGGAAGATGATGTACAATCTTGCTTCCCGCTCATTCAAGAGGCCTTGGGCATTCTTATTTCTGCAGACTGCCTCCTCATCCTGTTTCCGAGGTGTCCGTCGTGATAATCACACGGGATGACACCTTACGGGGACCCCTTCCATGAACACAGACGGGTCCCCCCAAGGTTCCGGGGCCATCAGGCACTTTGAAATGATTCTAAAAAAATTTGCTCACCCAGATGGGGACAGATTGTTTTTGTTGGTTTAGCCATGTATGCAGGACCCACATCTTCAGTAATGCGTGTGGCACACAGGGTATGGCTTCCGCCAAGAGGCCTTAAAAGGCGTTGGCGCGCTTACAGGGGAATCCATTGATTCAGTTTAAACTTTTTTCAGGCAACGGTGAATCAAGGAAGCACGTTCCTCTGAGAGCCATGCCTTGTACCGGATGGTGTAGACCTGCACTCCCAGAAATACGGTAATCTGTGATGGGGTCAGGTCACTCCTTTGTGGGTTTATGAAAAAATCCAAGAGACTCCAGGTGAGAGATCACTCTGCAGGAGTGTGACTGGGCCTACTTCTGGCCAAAAACCAGGAGGTCATCCAGGTAGTTCATAATCCTGACTCCTTGATTCCTAAGAGGGGTCAGGGCTGCATCCAGACATTTAGTAAATGTACAAGGAGTAGTCTTCAAACCGAAGGGTAAGACTTTGTATTTATAAGCTTTCCCTTCAAAGGCAAACCGGAGGAATTTCCTATGCCTCCTCCAGACACCCACATGGAAGCGGGCGTCTTTCAGATCCACCGTACATGCGTAGTCTCCAGGTCTCACGGACTAGGGGACCTGCCGCAGTGTCAACTTGAAAAATTCTTGTTTTCTTGCCCAGAGTCCTGAGATCCAGGTCCGGTCTTAGGGATTCATCTCTTTTGGACACCAGGAAGAACTTGAGCCCGCAACGCATCCGTTGTGATGACCCGTTCATTTGTCAGACACACCCTCCAGGTCTGCGCGTGCGCCATGAGCCTGGGAGGGATGTCTAGCGGCTGCTTGCTTCATTTGAGTGCAGAAGGGGTGGCCTTCGACCCCTCTCGCATACTCTGGAGCAGGTTGGTCTGCCCAGCAGAAGACACCGCAAGGTCTGACTGTCTCAGGCAAAGCTCGTGTGTCCCACTGCGGTTCGTAGTCTGACCTAGTAGGTTGTGTTTCACCAAAGTGGTGAGTCAAGAACCAGGGCAGTCTGTGCTCTGGTACTTTCATTCCTGTATATGCATGAAACAGTGTTTGCTGTTCATTACACATACAGTAGACGAGTTATTGTTTAGTGCGCACACACATACCACCAGCTCCTTGTAGCATTTTACAAGTGAAGTCTGGGCTCAAAAGGTCAGGTTCCCGTACTGCGTGAGCGGGCAAACCTGAGGCCCTGTTCCCATTTTGGGACCAGGACACATTCAGTAGTCTGAGATTTTATTGTCGTGTGTGGATGGCAATTTTTTATTACACAAGGGTCTGAGTGTTCTTGTGTGTTTAGACGTTCCGAACCAGCTAGTCTGTGTTCCTTAAAAACACAGAAACTGGTGGTAAAAATTCGGCATTTACTCTCCTTCTGTGAGTGAGAGCGCCTGTAATGGTGCAGGGGCATCTCCTTTCCTCTTCTTTTGCTGGTGGCCCCTTGCAGCTCCTGTAGCTTTTCTGCCTGGTGGGCCTGCGATACCGAGGCCACTTGTCCTTGTCCATCCCGCCAGGGTCCCTCGGGCCCTGAGATGGTTAACGTCAGAGAGTCATCCATAGCCTCATGGGTGGATAAGCTCTCAGCGTCATCAATGTTTCCTCGTAGGCATAGGAAAACTACCAGGTAGCGTAGCTGAACAGGTAGCTGAAAATCCTCCTCCTGGACTATGCTGGACAGAGAGTCTCCAGCCCTCGAGCAGCGTAGCATCGGTAAAAAACACTTAGTTATGCGATGAATTCTACCGTCGATTCGGACGGACAGGATAGCGAAACAGGCAAAATATGAGAAGGTTGGCTAGCAAGCTAGGCCAAACATTTTCACATACCTCACGATAGTCTTTCGTTGTCCGCTCGTAGCCGCGCTAATCGTGTTAGCAGCGTTGTCTTCCGCCACGTGTTGTCATGGGCGCCCCTGGTTAGCCATGCTAACCGTGGGAGCTAGCCAGATAGCAACAGAAATATTCCATTTCCACTCTCCTTTCTCCGGGGTCATCCGCGAGAAAAGCTTTGAGTGTCCTTGCGTGTAGCATCCCTGAACAGAACGGACAAGCCTCGTGGATGTCCGTTGCTGAAAGGGAAGGTATCCAGATCCGCTGAAGCAGGTTCGGGAGCCGGAGCTCACGGCCTGCCAGAGTTCCTCGTCCGAGGACGTCCTTTCGCCGAGCTGCTCGGGGCTGCTGGCCAGTTAGCTTTGTTAGCTTAACAGGTAGCATGCCTCGCGGTTAGCGTTCGCTAACCGAGCGTAGAAAAGCAGAAGAGAAAAAGGCATGGGAGCTGGGGCTCGCTGGCCTGCTGGTCTTCTTTGACTTTTGGGTTTTTGCATTACCTTCTCGGGAGCCGTGGCTGAGAAGAGTTAAGCCCGTTAGCAGTGCTAACGTCGTCCGGAGACGTCTCCTTCCTCGTGTCGCTTTCGCCGGCTAGCCTGCTAGTTGTTAGCAGGGTAGCGGTGTCGCGCAGTCAGCGCCGTCGAGCGAAGCGGTCTGTGGAGAGAGGAGAAGAAAACTTTGGGGTGAAGAAAATGTGCCGGACCAGCTTTCGCCAGCCCAGCAGTCCGTAGTAGAAGATTCTCTGTACGCTCTGTGTAGGGAGCAAGCTCACCTCTGGTCGAGCGATGAAGATACAGAGAAGATCCGAGAAGAGTGTTACAGGTTTAGCGAGGTGAAGGGCAAAAAGAGGAAGATGGACGGGCGTCAGCCACTTAAATGTCCAGAGGGCGGGGCCTCTGGCGCGACGCTGACGCCGTGGCCGTTAAGGCGTGAGTGTATTACTTCAGGTAACCTCACGGGGGCGCTGATTCCCATAGCAATCGTGTTGCACCGAGAGACCAACTGAAAGGGAACTCCCAGCCTGGTTCATTACTCAAAACCGCAATCATGGGTAAGACTGCCGACCTGACTGCTGTCCAGAAAGACATCATTGACACCCTCAAGCAAGAGGGTAAGACACAGAAAGAAATTTCTGAATGAATAGGCTGTTCCCAGAGTGCTGTATCAAGGCACCTCAGTGGGAAGTCTGTGGGAAGGGAAAAGTGTGGCAGAAAACGCTGCACAACGAGAAGAGGTGACCGGACCCTGAGGAAGATTGTGGAGAAGGGCCGATTCCAGAGCCACCGTGCACAGGCGTGTGCAGGAAATGGGCTACAGGTGCCGCATTCCCCAGGTCAAGCCACTTTTGAACCAGAAACAGCGGCAGAAGCGCCTGACCTGGACTACAGAGAAGCAGCACTGGACTGTTGCTCAGTGGTCCAAAGTACTTTTTTCGATGAAAGCAAAGTTTGCATGTCATTCGGAAATCAAGGTGCCAGAGTCTGGAGGAAGACTGGGGAGAAGGAAATGCCAAAATGCCAGAAGTCCAGTGTCAAGTACCCACAGTCAGTGATGGTCTGGGGTGCCATGTCAGCTGCTGGTGTTGGTCCACTGTGTTTTATCAAGGGCAGGGTCAATGCAGCTAGCTATCAGGAGATTTTGGAGCACTTCATGCTTCCATCTGCTGAAAAGCTTTATGGAGATGAAGATTTCATTTTTCAGCACGACCTGGCACCTGCTCACAGTGCCAAAACCACTGGTAAATGGTTTACTGACCATGGTATTACTGTGCTCAATTGGCCTGCCAACTCTCCTGACCTGAACCCCATAGAGAATCTGTGGATATTGTGAAGAGAAAGTTGAGAGACGCAAGACCCAACACTCTGGATGAGCTTAAGGCCGCTATCGAAGCATCCTGGGCCTCCATAACACCTCAGCAGTGCCACAGGCTGATTGCCTCCATGCCACGCCGCATTGAAGCAGTCATTTCTGCAAAAGGATTCCCGACCAAGTATTGAGTGCATAACTGAACATAATTATTTGAAGGTTGACTTTTTTTGTATTAAAAACACTTTTCTTTTATTGGTCGGATGAAATATGCTAATTTTTTGAGACATGAATTTTGGGTTTTCATGAGCTGTATGTCAAAATCATCAGTATTAAAACAATAAAAGACCTCAAATATTTCAGTTGGTGTACAATGAATCTAAAATATGAAAGTTTCATTTTTATCATTACATATTATGGAAAATAATGACCTTTATCACAATATGCTAATTTTTTTAGAAGGACCTGTATAGCTGAATACAGTATCACAAAACTTTATTTTTCATTCAGTTATCCACAGATCAGCAGCATGTTGGTGAATTAAGTCAGTTATGATGAAGTTGCTCTCCAAAAGGACTTTTATGCCATTAAAGTCAGCTTAGCTTTACTTTATGAACTCATTAAACTCGCACACAGTCGAGCGCAGTCGGTGTATTGATGGCAGAGTGTTTGCCAGCCTTCAGCAGTGGTTAGTGATCAAAGACAAAGGTTGGATTTTACATTATCACAGTGAGGGGATCAAACACACCTCCGGGACACACACACAGACGCACGCAGACACAGGCTGCGGTCGCTTTGGGTGTATTTAATGAGTGTGTTTTATGAACTGATGTGGTGGTTCTCTCTGCTGCTAAATGAGCCCTGCATGGATCTTTATGGCCTTGACTCATTTCTGCCTCTGTGTGGGTGTGTGTGCGTGCGTGAGTGTGTGTGGTTTTGCCTGTACTTATTGTGTGCTTCATTATTGAAACATTCATCTCGTGCAAGTTAATTTCTAAAATCTAAATTATTTATACTTTTTTTTTTGCTTTAAAGTAGTAAGACTTTTTTTGTTACTTTTCAGTTCTAAATTAACAGTCTATTTCCAAATGCCTAAAATAAAAAATATAAATAGAAACGGTGGTGGTAATATGAGACACCTGTCAGAATATTGATTAAAATTTTATTTTTTACTAGATTATTTAAGCTTAATATTTCAGAACATGCACCATTTTAAATATTCTGTTTGAACAATTAGCAATCACCTGAAAAGTTCATGGTGTTGTCATTTTCTTTTATCTGTGGCAGATTTAAGTGTTCCCAGGTCAAACACGGTGCAGATGGAAGTGTCCAGTTCTGTTAACAAACTCAACAGTAATCAGTTCATTTCAGTGTGGACTAAGAGCATGTGCCATTAGTTAAACTGTCATGCAAATCCCACTAATGAGGAACTTGTAAATACATTAGCACGTTTCTTATTTTTATTTAGTTACAAGATTTATTCATTTGAAAATACAATACAAAACAATCCCATAAACAATAAGAATACAAAATATAAAATGAAAGGTAGTTTTGATCAAGTATACAACATTTTCAGTATCCAATTTCAATGTTTTTATATTATTTAAATCTGTTTCCTATTAAAACGTGCAAATCAACGAATGGATGACCTATTTCCTTTCAGTGGTAATAAACTGTATTATCTTTAGTTCTCTCTTGAGTCCATATGTTCAGGTAATGAACATTTTCATTTTATAGCAGGCAGATGATTAAGTAAAAAAAAACTGATTCCAGGCTTTTCCTGATTAGTGATCAGGGAGGCCATTCTCGTTATAAATGAATTCCTCTCACTCAGAAAGCACCACCAGGAAACTTTTACATGTAAAATACTTTTCTTTTTAATGCCATTTGGCAGAGTATGAAAGTTTTTAGTGTTTTAGTCATTCAGCACCAGTCAGCAGATGAAAACTAACAAAAACAGCTGCCTTTACTCTGCAAGTGTAAAATTGTTCCATCAGATACAAATTCAGGAAAATCTTTATTTTTATATCAACGCTTTTAAGATTAAAAGCAAAGTCAGCATTTCTTATTGAATCTAATGTAGTACTGTTTAAAACGCAATCTTTCTAAGGTTAATAAAAATGTACAGAAGCTGATGCATTTCTTTTGTTTAGTGTGTTTTAGCCATGAGGTTGGCAAGATGAACGTGTTGCAAGTCAAGGTTCTTTATTGTCATTCTCATCATATGTAGTACATGTGATGGAATGAAATTGTGTGCACAGGGTCCCAGTTACATCCAAAAAACGTATAAATTGTAACAGAAAACTGTAATAAGATCTAAGATATGAACTAAGAAAAATTTTAAACTAAGAACACACTAAGCACTAATAATAAAAAGCAATATGGCGAACAACAGCAGCACGAACATGAGTCTGTGTGAGCAGATGAGTACGAATGAACACGGCAGCATGAAATGAATCAGCAGCATTAGCTCAGCAGCACGAAGAGCAGTTTAATTACCAAGCAGTGCATCACATATTTGGTACACTAAATGTTGGAGTTTATGTTTATTAAATTTGTTCATTTTTTTTTTTACAAAAGAAACACAATACAAGACAATCCCATTAATGATACGTACACAATTAAAAAAAAAGAAAGGTAGCAGAAAGAAGAATAAATCTTATTATATCTGCCCCTTTTTTCAAACAATCAGATTAATCAATAATAATCTTTCACCAGCAGTACAAAATGACTAACTCTTTCTAATTTTCTAATACAGTACTAATACTAATACATAACTAATAATTGATACAATACACATTACGCTAATTCATATATTTTTTTTCAACAAATTCAACAAACAAATTCAACAAATGTTGGAGTTAAAACATTGTGGAGTTGTTTTTGATTTTTCAAAAAACAGAATCAGTAACACGACTTTTACCAAAGCAGCCATAAGGAAAACTGCTGAATGACTTTTTATAATCCAACGGAACTGTGATCTTTAGCATTTTTAGTGACTTTGCTTGGTTCTTTGTTAAAACAAGCATTTTAATAAGTGATGTCCCATTCAGTTCCAAATATAGATCAGCAGTGGTGAAATTAGCTGTATTCATCTTCAAAAGACGAGATGTTTCAAGTGACACAGGTCCAGTGACAATATTACCGAGACGTGTTAAAATTTGCCTTTAAAACTTGGAAATTTTAGCATTATTTAAAGATGCACATCCTTCTAGAAAGTTTTAATAAAACCTCTCCAGTAGTTCATGAAATATTTAGCTAACAAACAAAATTTGACTCCAAAAAATAATGCTGGTGATTTAAGCCAGTGTTTTCAACAATGAGTAGTGCTTGGGTTTTCATTCATTCAGCCTTTATTTATACAGGTTAGTTCCCAGTGAGCCTCAGGGACTCATTCACAAGAGAGACCTGTAACATGTTGCAGATGACTATCAGCTACTACCACACCAAATACCAGCTCAATAATTGTAAACCTGATTGATCTGCAGACATTTTTGTGTATTCTAAGGTCAACATGTTATGGTAGTCACCTTGAGTCGAGGTGGCTCCAAATGTTGAGTTGTAGATGGGAACTCGGTGGTTACTTTCTGAAAGTTTCATTATAATATGTCCAGTGGTTTGAGAACAACTCGTGCACATTCACACACATGGCCATGGACACACACTATTTGCATTAACAGTAGTAATCATTTTCACTTTTGATGCATAAATGTGTACATAATTTAAACGGTTTAAATCCTGTATTGTATTCAAAAATTTATAAAGAAATTTATAAATGTTTCATCTGCTCTTAAATACGTCTCCCTTTTATACACAAATGTTGGCTTCTGGAAGAGAACTGATGTTAAATGTAATAATTTTTGCTCAGACTTCAGATGTTCAGCAGATTGTGGATTCTTTTATTTTGAAATACATCACACGTTCTCTGCATCTAGAGAGTTACTTTAATGTTTAAAGTGCAAGTTAAGGTTTGATGTTTGTCGTCCTGAAATGAACACCAAACCCTTTGATGAAGACACCACCTTGATGAGCGCAAATGGACCAAACGTCTGTTTCTGCATCGATGGTAGCTTCTCAACACCTGACATCCTTCAGTACCAAAGCTATTCATTCAACTTTATTTATAAAAGTTAGTCTCGTTGAGTCTCGGGGACTCTCTTATAAGAGAGACCTGATTTTAACAAAGAGTGATGACAACAGTACACAATCATAAAAGAAAGCATATAAATTGATAAGAACAAATGAAAGAAAATTGTATTTTAAAAACAAAACAAACAGATAGGTTGTAAGGCGATGTAAAATACTAAAAACAGGGACATGTCTGCATTGGTTCTTGCCATGAACTTAACAGATGTTTGAAGCTACTTAGAGATATAAAGGTCGAGAGCTTCAGATTTTTTTGTAAGATATTCCAGGAAACGGGAGCGGAGTAGAAGTCCCTTGTGCCTAGTTCAGTTCTCACAGAGAGGACGCTGCATGTAATAATATCCTGAGAGTGCACGCTGTAGCTGCACTCACACAGAGACATGGAGGAGATGTATGAAGGCAGCAGACCAAGAAGTGATTTAAAGATGAAAATATACCAGTGAGAGAGTCGTTGTGAAGTCAATGATGTCCAGTTAACCAATGAATACAGGGTGCAATGGTTGTATGGTAGTTAAAGCCAGTTATGAATCTTAGTGCACCATGATAGACAGCATCCAACATCTGCAGGGTGCTTGTAGGAGCGTTCATGTAGATAATGTCACCGTAGTCAATGGAGGGGAGGAAAGTCACAGTTACAAGGTGTTTCCTTGCAGTCAGCGTTAGACAGGTTCTGTTTCTGAAAAAGAAACCCAGTTTAACTTTCAGTTTTTTACCAAGTTTTCCATGTGGAGCTTAAAAAAAGATGCAAAACGACCAAGATACCCATTGATGGTATCCTCTCAACATCTGATATTCTTTAGTACCAGAACTAATCTGAAACATGAGCTCAGCTGAACACAGAACACATTTTGAATGATTCCCTGAAAACAGAAAGTGTTTATATGAAAAGTTAAGTTACAGCTTTTTTTTGGTTCCCCAGTGAACTTTGAGCATGAATGAACCCATGTAGAATTATTGATCCTGCTGGGCTCTCAGCAGGCATCGAATCATAAACCTTCTTGCCAAAGGTCTTCAGAATCCAACAGCAGCTTCTCTTTTGGGTTTTATGCACGGAGAATACTAGACTGTCTGAAACATAATATTATCATACCTTGTAGATATTAAAATGCATAGCTCTTTGCAGTTCTGCTAATTTTTTAACCCAATTTTCATCTAAAAGGGTTTTGCACAGAGTGGTGAAGCACAACTAATCTGAGTTCTTGAGTGGGTGCTGCTTTTAGAACCGACATGTCAGCAAATCTTCATACTGGGCAGCCATCCAGGATGACCTTACTTGTATCTGCAGAACATTTTTATTTCTATTATTTTTAATACCGACAGCGTCATGGTCTGAGAGTACAGTAAAGCAGTCGGCTGAAGACACTCTAAGGCAATTTCTTTTTAATGTCTCTCAAAAGGTTTAAAATAATCTCAAAGTTCACTATTTTTAATACGATTTTCTCATCTTTGTAGACATTTTAATTCAAGTGGGGTAATTTTATGTATAAACATAAAGCAGATTTGAACTGGTTTCCAAGTGATCTAGCATTTATATGGAATATGTTTTTGGCTTTGGTTGTTTTTGTTCTATTGATTGTAAGCTTTCAGATAAATTTTAGATTTTAGGCTTGGGTTTTGAGGAGTGGGAGGCAGAAGACGATTGACTGCAGTCTGCGTACATCTGTCTGTGTGGACCAATGCAGCTTTTGGATGAGGCTAAAAGGTAGAAACAGCTGGAAACACATGAACCGCGCAGAGTTATGACCCCATGTCCTTGCACTCCAACACACAGTTCCAATCATGCAAGGGTGCAAACTGAAAACTTGAAACGAAACACCCATTACCACTAGCACTTACTACCACATAAATGCACTTTACTGTATGTGCAAGTGTATACTGTAACGTGTTTTTTCATGAAAGCATCATCCTCTGACAGTCCACTTTTCTCTATATGTCACCTTCTATATTTAAAGTCACATCAAGTACCAAAAAAAACTTAATCCCAACAACAAAAAAATGTTCAGTTCAGAGCTGAAGGCATGTGTTAAAGGTATCATGTTAAGCTTGTAGCAATGGCTTAAGAAAAATGCTAGAAATATAATCTAAATAACAAAAATGCATTTTAAACCCATGTGAATCTGATTGATTGGATATCTGTATTTAATTGTGAAAAATAAGACATCAATATTCTAGCAGTGAATGGTTGTCATTAGCAAAAACAAGACACAAGACGGTGTGTGCGTGCGTGCGTGCGCGCGCGCGTGTGTGTGTGTGTGTGTGACTTTTTTCAATAGGCTTTGATCATTAACATGGAAAAACTATCAAATGTAGATTAAATTAGCATATACAACATTAGACAAACACTTTCATTAGTTATTTTCATTTTCATTTGCTCCGAGATGATTAGAGTAAAGCACAAAACAAAGTACCGTAAATCTGTGTTCACTGCAGTGATGTACGCTAACACATCACCAATGATTTATGATCTTTGGACAATAATTTAACTGCTTTGAGGGTTTGCTTTGATAATGTTTACATATCCATTTATAATACTTCATTAAAATTTAAACTGCATAATCACAGATAAATATTGATTAAATTCTAAGCCAATCTAATGACACATTAACAAACTATTGCTTTTTAAAATTAAAAGTGGATTGAGTTAAAGGACATGACCCACCATGTTTTCAAATTGCATCACCATTAATATTTAGTAGTTAATTAAATAATAAAACAGGAGCGTTTATTTATATTGTAGAGAAATAACGCTAAATGTGTTATTTCATGTTTTTTAGCAGTTTTTAGCAGCAGCTCCGCGAAAATCTGCCCCTCTCCATATATGGGCATTGACGTCACTGAAGTATCCGCCTTGAATGCATGCGGAGTTATAACAAGCATGCATCAACGTAGCTTCATTATTGCAGCGGTGTTATATCTTATTAAAAAGTTATAAAAAATAAATAAAAACAGAGCGCTGGTCCTGCCCACAACTGCACCAGGAAATATTTAGAGATTGCACATCCACGTAGGACATTAGTTTAATTAGCTCGCTCGCGACAAATTCATTAATTTCCTCATGAAGCCTGCTCGGCTTTTTATTAGCCCCTTTCATAAGTCAAACCCGCGCTATTCCTACACAGACCAGTCCGGCTTTAATCCTCCTCGGGTCATTCATAAGACCACAGTTGAATGGGGGTAGGTCCCGCTCAAATAAACTTGTTCAGGAATGAAGCCACAGCGCGGCTCCAAAAGAGCCGTGGAGCTGAGCTGAACTGGACTGGACCGCGACGTATTTATTGTGGGACAGACGTCAGACGTGTACAAATTGTCGTGTCATTTTTAATATTTCCTCAGTAATAAATGTACAGCTGGCTGCACTGATAGCGCGCGCACAGACAGCACCACCTCCGCTGCTCAGAGAGAGGGGGAAAAAAGCGAAACATTTTTAATATTCCCTTGTTAATAAATCTGCCTGTGGATTAATCCTGCGGTCGCAAACTGATGTCTATCATATTCTGATCGCGCATCCACGTAGGACATGCGTTTAATTTGCTCGCTCGCGACAAATTCATTAATTTCCTCATGAAGCCGGCTCGGCTTTTTATTCTCTCCCCGTGACCTGTCAATCAATTCAGTGACAGGTCGGGAGTAGAGAATAAAAATGCAGCCGACAGCTTTAAACGCAGCGGTGTTATATCTTATTAAAAAGTTCTAAAAAATAAATAAAAACAGAGCGCTGGTCCTGTACCCACAACTGCACCACAACCGCACCTTGTGAGTGGAGCCTGTATTTACGTCACTCCGGACTTGTGCAATCTTTGGCCGGGTTTCCGGATGTTTCCGGGACTCCGTTGTTGTTTTTTTTTTTTTTTTTTTTTTACACTCGCCTGGCCCAAATGCAAAAATGAAAATAGACATCATATTCTACTACAGTAATTGTCCAATATGGTGAATTGTTACTGTCACGGTGGGTGTTGTCCTTTAAGCTAATCTTATATTGTATTATAAGATACGGTAGTCACTCATTGAAGCAAAAAATTTCTTTCTTTTTTTTTTTGTATTTGCTTTTGAGAAGCACATTATTAAAACACGACTGCATTACATTGGGGCTATAGTTTAGTAGTAGTAGTAGTGTAATTTTATTAATTTCATATTAAAACAATGACAAAAATTTTTTTTATGAAAAATTAAACAAAACATAAAATGAAAGGAAGCAGAAGAAGAAAACATTTCTTATCATATCTGCTCCTTATCAAACAATCAATTCAAACTATCAATTCAAACATAAATATACTTATTTGTAATACAAAATAATAGTCTCATCAGAGGTATACAGTCACATCAAAATATCTAATATAATTTGTTAAATTAGAATCAACTTAAATGTAACTCTTCAACAAAATAGTTTTAATCATTTTCTTAAATATTAGTATGGACTTCACATTTTTTACATTGTCCTCTAGTCCATTCCAATAGTTTAGTCTTTTTAGCACAAAAATGGAAAATTGTAAATTGTGTCCCCTAGTAGATGAAGGTCTTTGAAATTCTTTACTTCTAGGATGACTTGTTTCTCAGGGTATGACAAAATTACAGTATTATGTAACATAATATAACATCATTAACGTTAATCTTTAAACAACAAAACGTGTTTAAAAATGTATATTTTCTTGCGAGAAACTAAAATATACAGATCTCTCTTGTAAATGAATACTGGCGACGCTGACTAACCTGTATAAATAAAGGTTTAATGAATGCACTAACACTAACCAAGGCATCAAACCAACAACCCCAAATGAAAATGAAATTATCTGCCCTAATGTCAGTGATTAAATATCAAAGTATAATTAACAAGCCATAAGAGTGGGAGCATTATTAAAGTCTACTAAACCAAAAATCTACAAATAATGTATCCAACTGATAGTTCGCATGATGCTTCTGGATGTGTTTTAGTATATTTTAGCATTTTGCTTCAAAGGAGATACTTTTTTTGTAACCTCTTGAAGTGACATTTCGAAGACATCAAAGTTCATGCTCAATAATCCAGGTAAAAAAATCCACCAAAGTTCACTCAGGTCATCTGGATGTTTTTTTTATTCATTTTATTTTTCTGATTTTCTGACATTTCTGATTTATTTTTCTTTACACTTTAGCTGCTTTTACATGCATTTCAGTCTGAAGCCTGACCATTTTCAGAAAAATGATTAGTTTTTGTTTTTCTTTGTATCTGAGAAATCTGGTTCCCTTGAAACATTCATTTCAACAGTTTTCCCAACTATAAAGAGATGAGATGAGACAAAACTGTATTGATCCTGCAGGGAACTGTTGTGCCAGAGTTTCAGTACAGATAATATAAAAAATAACAGAATATAAAAAATAACAGAATGTAAAAAAAAATAACAGAATGTAAAAATACCAACAATTAGGTTCTAAACATGTGCAGACAGAAACATTAAAGAGTTTATTGAAGTACATGATGAATTTTATTGTCCTTTGTGCAGAAAGGGGGAGGAGTTAAAAAGTTTGAAGGACTTCCTGTGTTCTGTGGAGCACCTCGGTGGTCTCAGTCTACGACTGAAAGTGCTGCAGTAAGAGTCCAGTGTGGCCTGCAGGGGGTGTGATGTGTTGTTCAGGATCTGGATCAGTTTCATCAGCATCCTCTGCTCAGACACCTCTGTCATAGACTGCAGATCCACTCCCAGAACTGAACCAGCTCTCTTCATGAGTTTATTAAGTCTGTTGGCATCAGCTTTCTTCACCCCGCTGCTCCAGCACACCACAGCGTAGAAGACGGCGCCGGAGACCACCGAGTGATAAAACATCTGCAGCACGGTCCTGCAGGTGTTAAAGGGCCTGAGTCTCCTCAGAAGAAAAAGGCGACTCTGCCCTTTCTTGTAGAGGGCGTTGGTGTTAGCTGTCTAGTCCAGTTTATTGTCTAGGTGGACCCCCAGGTACTTGTAGCAGTCCACAGTGTCCACCTCTGCAGCTTCACATACTGTGGCTGACCTGTGAGGTGGTCCCTGATCCAGGTGAGCAGCGAGTCCTTCCATCTGCATGCCCAGGAGCTGGATAAAGAAAAAAGAAATTTTAAAGAAATTAAAAGTGAAATTGACAATTTTTAACAGTTCAGCAGCTTTTCTATTAATCCTGTGTCAGCTCCAAGTGCAGCAAGTGTCTTTAAGCACCCGTCATAATCCATTACTCCCGTTGAACTACAGACCCCATTAAAACAGGAGGTGTGAAGGCTCACGCACACAATGAGCACATGCTACCTCCGGTCACCACAGACTGATCTTTACCACCACAACAAAACGTACTCTGAGAAGTTAAAGCAGCAAACAGTCACATGTATACAACCTATGCCTTGTACTCTGAACTCAGTAGATGAGAAAATGAGTGCTGTTAGAAATGATGAGAATAACAATCACATCATCTCTTTATTAAATTAGTGTTTCAACTGTCGGACTGTTCTGGACAAAATACTGAAGAAGTGTTTATTTATATTGTTATGCTGGAATGCAAAAAGACTAAAGGTTATGTTGAATAATCAAAATAGTTAATCAATTAACATCTGAGGGTGCTTTTTTTAATTACACTTTGAGAAAGGACAACCTAAAACATCTCAAAAAGCAGCAGAGGTGACAGAAAATACAAATAAATTAATGTTTGAAAATTAAAGACTAAAACAGACCGAAACGAGAGAGGACGGCACACAAAAATCACCAGTGAACAGAAAAAGGTAGAGCTAATACTGGAGATGTGCCACGAGGAAGAAAGCCACTTTACCTCAAACAACATGTCTTTAATAGGTTAAACTGGAGGGTTATTGAGGGAAAAAGTACGAGGTAAATACTACATTTTCTAATACATTTAGAAATTTAAAGCTCAAACTAACACTTGTTTGTATAAATAAGTCCATTCAGGAGGGGTCAACCTAAAAGCTGAGTAAAATTAGATAATAATCCTCGTTTCCCAGTGGTAGCAGGCTAAGTACATTTTATAAAAAGCATTTTCCGCTTTATTTTTAAAGGCAGCATCACTGGCTGTGCGAGATGCTCCCAATTATCCTCCATATGTACTCATTTGTTGACAATACCAGCATCATGACAGCGATGTGCTGCATGCTGTTAACACGATAAGTAATATGTCTTAGACGGTGCGTTGTCAGCTCACTGAAGCCCATTTTAAATAAAACTAAATCAGAAAGAGGGGACGACTGGAATAAAAAAAAAAGAATAAAAATGAAGAGGTTTTAAGTGCATGATGCAGAAACAAAGAGGATAAGGTGACAGAACGGGAAAGAGAGGATTAAGGATGGTTGTGTAACAAAATGCAGCTATTTAAACGGTAAGGCCCTGTCATCTTTTACGTCAGAATATTTAACATACAGGAAGTGGTTATGTAAAACACAAAATGTTTTAAAAAGGAGTATTTTGCCCCTTTGTAATGAACTTTTAACACAAAATAATTCAGACACAAACAGTTTTGTTTCTGCCTGGCTTTGCACATTCACTCGTATTAGATTCAGCTTCGAAGGAGTACAGGGAATTACAGCAGACAGGTAAAACCCTGTTGATGAATGAGACAGACAGCAATTTTGACAGGAGGCAGCATCTTTCCCTGCATCATTCAACCTCTGCAACCCTTTACACTGACAAAAACACGTAGACTGAGCGCAGCCAAAAAGGAGACTGTCAGGTGGTCTCCATCACACCTGAGGTTTGGTGTAGGCTGGTGATTGGGTTCATTAAATCATCATTATGATCTCTGTAACAACGTGTGCTCTGTGTGCATGCTAATCATGGTAAATTCAAAATAATTGAGAGAACCTGGAGGGGGATGTGGAATAAATTGTCACCGTGTGGTTTTGAGGAAAAGTTCACATTTGAAGTGGTTTTAAGATAAAACTGAAAAGTCCTGACAAAAACTTCAGAATTTAACTAAATATCGTTGTTCAAACAGAAAAGGACCCCTATTTTTAATTTATGGAAGCAGATTACGGAATCTCGTTAAACATCTATGACATATGGCAGAAGTAACACTACCAGGAGTTGAAGGTTATTTAGGTCCTTGTCTCACTGGATAAAATCCCACCAACTCCCACTAACAGCTGACTGTTGATTTCAGAGTCAGAGTTGGGTTTCAGCACTGAATCAAATGGCATAAGTCACAATTATCTGCTCCAGCTCCTTTTGGTACAGGGCAGATGGTTGAACAGACTAATTTTCCCTAACGAAATTCTACATTAAGAGCTGCACGAGTGGTTTTGAAGCAGGTTTTAAAAACCTGTGGCCAGCAGTTAAACCTCTGTGATGGGTTGGATCTCAAAATCTCACTGGTAATAATCAAAACAAAACAAAACAAAATTTCAAAATGCAAACTCACTTGAACTTGGGCAAATGGAAAGTATTGCTCATCTTGCATGAGTCTGCAATGTTGCCCTACAAGCAACTACTTCAAAACCAGTGCAGGCTGGTGCATAAAGGGCATATATATCCTATCCATGGATATTTTAACAGTTGCATTTTGTGGCTAACGAAACAATTGCATTCACACGGAATATGTTGCAATGGTTGTACTTTAGAGCGCAAAATGGACTGTTCTAAATACATTCTTGCACAACTTGGTACAAAAAATGCAATCCAGACATATGACTGAATCATCCAAGAAAACACAATACAAAAATTGCTGTGTGTCTTAGTGGTTCTTTCCCAGAGCATTAAGTGTACAAGTGTTGAAGGATGTAACTTGGTGACATTTTCTTTGGAAACATCCTTCCAACATTTGAACAAATGTCAAGAAACGAGTAGAAACCAACATCAAGGTCAGCAAAAAAACAAGAAAACAACAACCAACCATTTCATTTCATTTCATTTATTTATTTATTTAAGTTAGGACAATGCATATTAATCAACATAACAGCAGTTAGCATCAATGTAAATATGCCGGAGTTAGCACAATAGCTAATTTTCATCCGTTGTCCTAAGGCAGGTAAGAATAAGAAACGTCCCATAAAACAAAAGAGCGGAGAAAAATACAAACATCACCTATATAGCACATAACACAACATAAAATTACAATAAAAATATGATGCCATAAGAAAATAGACAAAGTAATCTACACATGAGTGCACTTCTGATTAGTTTTCAGCCAAAGTTTCAGAGAATTTTTAAAGCTGGAGTAGGTGCCACAGTTCCTGATGGAAACTGGCAGTGTGTTCCATGACTGCGTGCCTCTGATGGACACCACCATTTGGCCAAATTTAGTCCTGCGCCGCTGCACATCACAATCTCCTCTGGTCAGTGCTCTTGTGTTTACTGTACTTGTTTTTTTACTTATAAAATATATTAAAGGAGGAGGAGCAAGTCCATTTAAAACTTTAAAAATCAGGCAAACGTCCATAAAAATCTGATAGCTATTAAAATCCAAAATTTTGTACTTATTTATGATGTTGCAGTAATGATACTGTATTGGCTTTTTGTCAAAAATTTTCAGTGTTTTCTTAAAAAGAGACTTTAGGGGCTTCATGACGATCTCTGAAGTGTGAGACCATGTAGTATAACAATAGGCTATATGGCTGAAGATCATGGCATGCATGTAAGCCTTTGCTGATTCTGTTGTCAGAGAAGGTCTTATATGTTTGAAGTTTGCCAGATTAAGTTTAATTATATGTGAAATTCTCTTTACATGTTGCTTGAAATTTAGATTGGAATCAAAAATGACTCCGAGGTATTTAAATTGTTCAACCACATCTAATGTCTCGCCATTGACCAACACAGATGGATGCCCATCATCTGGTGGCAGCCGAGAGAAAAACATACAGACTGTTTTTTTAGTGTTGAGATGTAGACAAGAGTCCTGGAGCCAGTGAGACACCGGCATCATGGCACTAGAAAGCACAGCAGCAGCTTCATTTTTTGTTTTTCCATGAACATACAATACAGTATCATCTGCATATAATTGCATTTTTACAGTTTTGCAAACATTTGGCAAATCATTAACATATAGGCTAAATAAGATTGGTCCCAATCCATAGAATGCCTTACTGCTTTTTAATTGTACATAAATACTCTGGAAGGTTTATCTGCTTCCTTCTCTCAACTAGAGATAATCCAGTTGTTGCTTATTTAGGCTTAAGGTTGTTTTGTGTTTTTGCACACACTTTTCAAAGTCCACAAGACACACAATGCAGAGCTCCTGGGGAAGCTTCTCCAGCTGCAGTATACATAAAGACATAAGGTTTCTTCCCATCAGGGTCTCCACTTCATCCATGCATCTGACGCT
Organism: Garcialebias charrua; assembly: GCA_038048925.1. Classification (NCBI taxonomy): domain Eukaryota; kingdom Metazoa; phylum Chordata; class Actinopteri; order Cyprinodontiformes; family Rivulidae; genus Garcialebias; species Garcialebias charrua. Next base: position 14,404 of record JBBPBX010026741.1, on the reverse strand, counting down.
TAGCCACAAATCTGTCATGAGGAGAGCACCACACTTTTCTGCAGACTGACTCTATGCACAGCTGTGCAATCTCTATCCAGGAGTTTTGGGCCATAAGACTATATTTTATAAGTGTATATTGAAGAGTCGTACAGATAGATGTATGTTCTGTCTGCCTTGGCCAACTGCTCTTCAAGCTGTTGCTTGCACACACAACTGGCTTCTGTAAGCAGAGCAGTTCATACAACATGAGAGCATTGCTGTCCGAGCACGTTCCGCATAAACAAACACTCACGATCTTCTGACCAATCGCACAGTACTTTTTGTATACTCCTGTGAAGAAAAGGTTCAATCTGGGCCTTGTGTCGAAGCGATGGATGAAGCTACTCTGAGAACAAAATGATGTGATTTTTGTCACGCTACTGCGACAATGAGAATTGACTTTTCGGCTTTGTGTGGGATATGAAACAACTTTTAATGGAAAGCTCTACACAGGGTCCTGAACTAATTTTATAAAGAATGGCTTCCTGCATCCTCCTAAAACCGTGCTGTCCTTGTGCTCTAATTTACCGTTTACCAGTAATATTGATCCAACACCAGGCTATCTTTAATTACCCTTACAAAACATCAATGTTGTGAATTTAAAATGCAAAGAAAGCCTCAATCTAACACATTTTCTAAGACAATGTAAGCTGCAAAGAAAAAGTGAAGCTACTGATGCAGGAGGCTTTTTTTTCTTGTGAACACATAAGGAGCTGAAAACTGCGTTCAGTGATGGAAGGACAATTTAATAAAAGCGATCCTGGAATTAGTGTGCCTGTGCAACTGAGCTTATACTCCATGCAGGAACTCAACTGAGAGGAACAAATGACCAAAGAGTTCATGTAGCTTCACAATGATTCACCACATAACTAAAGGCAATAGTGTGGATAGCTGTACCCCTAAAAAAAATGTATTCTAGTCCTCTGCTCCTTCAGCATTTTGAGCCAAGTGTCACGTTATGGCTCTTTCAGTGAGATTCTCTGCAGAGAGCATAACGGCAGGGAAAAGACTAGAAAGGGGACTGGTTTGAGAGATGGAGCGTCAAGGTTAATGAGACAAAGACGCATTTTTCATTTTGTAAGGTGAATAAAACGACTAGACTGTAAAACTTGTAAAATGTGTAAAAACCAGTCGAATCTACCCATCAATTTGGCAAAATTGTCAATTCTAGGAGAGAATTTAATGAATCAATGTGCTGTGTCTAAATCCTTAGAACCAGGAAATGATGCATTGTATAAGAATGTGTCTGAGAGGAGCTCATGGTTAGTGATGATGATGGATTAAAGAAGTTTAGTTCACTGTGGTACAAAACACACAAAACTTCCTCGGAAACTTAAAACTGATGCCTGTATATTTTTATTTTGTAACTGAATGTTTAAAGTTTGAGAATCCCTCATCCCCAACATGACTGAAACCTGAATTTGCAATGACTAGCATTCCTGTGATCATTTCAGAGGAAAAGCAGAAGGAAAAGAGCGAGGAAGAGGAGCCACTGACGAAAATGGATGAAGAGGAGCAACGCATAGCAGAAATGGGCCGCCCCATGCTGGGTGATCATGTCAAACTGGAGGTCATTATTGAGGAATCGTACGAGTTCAAGGTAAAGGGCATTGATGTTTTTTATGGACAGATTGGAGATTGAAGAGATGATTTTAAGAATTAGGTCCACCATTTGGATATATATATATATATATTTTTTTTAGTATGCAAGGTTTATTCAAGTTTCAAGATTCTTATCATTCACATGTGGCACATGAGGTGGAACGAAATTGTGTACACAAGGTCCCAGTTACACCCTCTTAAATGAGTCTCCGTGGCTCAACGATGCTAGCCTGTATAAATAAAGGTTGAATGAAAAAAAAATGCAAAAATATAAAGTATAAAACAGAACAGTTTATAAAGATCTGAGATATACACGAATATATATGCTAAACACTAATAATGTAAAATGATATGGTGAATTAAACGGCAGCCTGAACATGAGTCTGTAGTGAGCAGATGGGTATGAATGAATAGTACAGCAGCATGAGATCAGCAGCACGAGATGATCAGCAGCATGAGATCAGCAGCATGGATAAGTCACATCAATTAAAATGGCATTACAGTGATTTTTCTTTTTGTTTTCCTTACAGTGATTTTTCTTTTTGTTTTCCTTACAGTGATTTTTCTTTTTGTTTTCCTTACAGTGATTTTTCTGGTTAGGGATTCATGAGTCTTAACAGCTTCAGGGTAGAAGCTGTTCCTCAGTCTTGTGGTTCTACACTTAATGCTCCTCAACCTCCTGCCTGAGGGGTGCGGGGCAAAAAGTGTATGTGCTATTCAATAATGTGATGAGCGCAATATAATTAACATTTTATTATGACGACAGAACACAAACTGCCTCAAATTCTCTAGCCTTTAATACTTGTTTTCCCCCCCTACGTTAAAATCTAGACTGTGATGCACATTTAATGGAAAACTGATAAAACCCTCTATATACTGTATCTTAACTCTGATACGTTTAGGAAGGAGTTACATAACCTCTGCATCTTTTCCTTGCTGTTCTCCCACTCACTCTTAAGACTGGCTTAGATGTAATTACCGTCCGTGTTACATTTTGTGTACTAATGCATGTTTTTTTTTTTCTGCCATTGCTCCACCTACGTTTTTCACTCGAGATGAACAATTAATAACCTCCAGTAATAGCATGCCACTTGACAGGATACCATACTTCGTCAAAGGCTTCAGTGCATGAAATTATACTTTTGTAAGTGTCTGTATGGAACTAGGCCCTACAATTATCTAAAGTATTGCCCTTTGGAAGGCAGGAACGTGTTGTTTGACAGCAGATGACAAGAAATGGAAAAGAACAGGTTGAAATGAGAAGTGTGGAGAGTTTACTTCAAGATTGAAAAGTCTAAATTGAAAATGGAACAGCATTTTGGATAAAAAAGTAAAACTGTTTTGATAAATGATGGTAGTGCTTCTTGTAAAACGAATGTCAAAACAAAAAGTCATCACAAAATATTTGTTGTGACAAAAAAGGACGAATTTGTGGTTCCATTAAACTGTCGTCTTTGATCTACCGGTAACTTTGATTTTTTTATTTTTTACTTGTCAGAATGGAAACTTTTTTTCACAAACAATTCAAAATCAACACAAAATGCTATGATAACATGCTGGTGAAGATTCACAAGCATTGAAGTTTCAATAATGAAACTTGATAAGATGCTATGATAACAGTATTTGTGTCATACCTATACTATATGTGGCACTGTAAGGCTGCCGTAAAAATACACCAAAACCAAGAAACCCGGCGCGGATTACAAATATAAAGCTTATACTGTGGGTTCAAAATGTCAACAAAACAAGAAGAGGAGGCCATCATGTCGTCGGTCAGAATGGACATGGGGCGAAGACACTGTGGGTCTTTAAGGTTGTGTTTGTCTACCTAAAGATTCACGGATGACGTCAAGATTTTTACAGTCTGGAACTGGTTTTTGAAATATATGTTTTGAGCATGCTATATCACAGATTTGGAGTGGACACAAGGCTCAAACGCAACTTGGTGGGGAAACAGTTTACTGAAACTCCTCTGACTGATGAAGCCCTCCAGATAGAGGGCAAAACGTTTCTATAAAAAATAAACTGTCCAGATGACCCGACTGAGAATTATTGGATTTGGTACCTGGATGATTGAGAATGAACTTTCTTGCAAACTATACTTGTTTTCACCAAAAAACTTTGTCTAGATCAGGGGTGCCCAAAGTGGGGCCCGTGGGCCAAAGTTGTCCTCATTACTATATTAAAATTTCCTTTGAAGAATCAGTGTGCTTACACTCAGTCATTCCAAGTTTAATGTTCGATGGGAAGTTGGTCCAATGACTACTGTAATGACACTGCACAGCTGGAGTGACTAGTTTGTGCATTAATTGTTTTAATTTTAATAATATGTATTTATTTTAACAGACTTCATACTGACCCATGGCAGTTTCTTACTGCAGATTGTGGACATTTCCTTTGTCAAAGCTGAGCATCATGGAGGTGCCCATCACATAACCTTCTTGAGCACCCCTAAATTTTAACTGAACATCTCTGATAAATTAAGAAATCATCATTAGGATTTTGTAAGGAAACGGTTCTCAAACCTTAGATTCACCAAAATATTGAATAAATGTTGAATAAATATGAAATAAATTACAACAGTCTTAAATGGGCAAGTAAAATCTTTTTTTTTTTTTTTTTTTGCACGAGTCACACCATCTGTCAATCAATCCAGTAGGCACGTCGGCAACTGACCAGTCAGCAACTGACCAGTCAGTGACCTCAATTTGTCCTGAAGTGAACACCTCTTACCTGCAGAGCTGCAGCGGTGTTGCATGAACACGTTGCAGTCAAATATTTCAATAATAAAAGAGGTTACACGTTTTGTTTCATGTTAATCTATACTGTAAAAGGCACCAAAATGTAGGAAATGGCATCTAGTTTATTCAAAATTCTCTGTGGGAGAACCCACAGATCCCCAACCACCACCACCACCCATGCAGCCTGTTCTGTAATATTCTTTATATAGAATGCAATGATAAATAACTGTGTAATAAATAAATGGACTTTACTTAAATAATTATTTGCATTTCATGTATTATTGCATTTGGCCCGCAGCCCTCTGATAGATTTTATGGCCCTTTCGGAGAAAAAGTTTGGGCACCCCTGGTCTAGATGGCCACCTACTTGTTTTGTGTGTTATTACTTTTACTGACATCTAAAAATAACATGTGCTGTTTAAATATCCATAATCAATATACAACAACAAAAATACAATAAAAAGGTAAATATGTAAAAGTAAGAAGAGAGAATGGTAAATTAAATGCGTACCTGCATCAAACGTTTGACTTTGTGTTTTTGGTGTATACTAGTGACAGAAAGCTACACTTGTAGCTTTCAAAACTTTTATCTAGATACAAGTGTTTGTTTGTTTGTTTGTTACAAGTTTAGTTATATAAAACCCAAAAGAAGCCCAACAAACGGCAAGACGGGACAAGACTGCATTCCAAAAACCTATTTAACTGAGGTTTACCAAACACTCTGTATTCAACAGGCAGAGTAAAGCTGGTTGTGAATCTGAGTCCACAAGAGCAGAGAGGCACTATTTACATCCCTAAGCTCCATTCAACACAATTAGCATCCCATTTTTCTCTCTGAAGTGCACAGAAAAGAGTGCAATCCCCACTGCTCCACTGATTACTGTAGTGGTGTGAGTGTGGTGTGTGTGCAAGCAAGCAGTTTTGTGTAGTCCTCGCCTCAGTTTCTTTTAAAGAATAAAAGATTAAATCAAAAGATTAATGAAAAAACTAAAGTCAAGTGTAACCCTGCACAACGGTTTCCCGTTGCTTACTGTATCGTTTTAGAAATGAGTTGTTTGACGTGAAAATAAGAGCCGTTCCAGAGATAGCAAAATTGTCAATTTGTGGACTTCAAGGTTCTGAAAATGTAACTTATTGTGCCAGAAATGGCTTTAAAGACTGGCAGACATTTAGAGGAAGGAAACAGAGGGATTTGGAAGATGAGAGCTTACTTTCAAAGTTCATGCTCAAAAATTCAGATGGAAAATCCAACAAAGTTCAGTCGGGTCAACTGGACGGTTTCTTTCTTCTTCTTCTTTTTTTTTTTTTCTCCTTCTTTTTTTGTTGTTGAGACGTTTCATCCTTCATCCAAAGGACTTCATCAGTCCGAGGAGCCACAACAAACTCAGTCCCACATGCAGCACATTCACATTGTGGACCAACCAGTTTGCTGGTGATGAGATGGTTTCTGGGGCCCGCGCTCTCCCCCACTGACCTTGGATGAAGGACTAAACATCTCAACAACAAAATACAAAAGTTCAGATTTGTTGGAGAGCTTGTTTTCTTTTTATTATTTTTATTATTTTTATTTTTATTTTAGTATATGTAAATATATTTGTTTTAGTATAATACGCTGAAATGTGTGACATTTTCTGTCAAAATGAGGTGGACTACACACAAACAAACAAAATAGATTGTTGCTATACAGGTAGTCCCCGACTTACGAGCGCTCTGACCTACGAGGTCCCGGACTTACGAGCTGGCGAAAGAGAAGTAAATTTGTAAAAAATACAGCACTTTTTTGTGTTTTTAGATGAAAGTGTGTTAGCTAACCGTTTGGAAACACGTTTCCGACCATGTTTATGAACTAATATGAACGTTTTTGATGAAAAACGAGTGTCTGTAGTAGTGCTAGCATAAATGTTCCAACTTACAAGCGAAAATCCGGACTTACGAGAACACGTGCTTCGTGTTCCAACTTACGAATTTTCGTGTTACGAGCAACTCGCAGGAACGGAACTCGCTTGTAAGTCGGGGACTACCTGTAATTGAGATTTCCATAAAAACACCTAGCCATCCCAGTAACTTTGTGATGACATTATTGTCACATGAGGAAATGAGTTGTAAACGTTTCATAAAACTTCTGAATACTTACAGCTTTATTTTTCCACCTATTGACAGAACACAGTGGACAAGCTCATAAAGAAGACCAACCTGGCTCTGTTGGTAGGAACCAACAGCTGGAGAGACCAGTTCATAGAAGCCATCACTGTGAGCGCAGGTAAGGCTGAGCGACAATAACTTTGTGTGTGTTTATCAAACCGGAGCTTTTCCTCCAGTTCTGAACGTTAACCAAACTCATAATCAGTGGTTTTATGAAGCGCTGGGTGACATTTAATATTGTAAACCGCTGTAGGCTTGTGATCTCTGAACTCTCTGACATGTTTAGTTCTGTTCGTGTGAATGATCAAGGAGATCCAAAACTTCAGAAATCCTTTATGTGACGACATGGGGTGATTTCATGACTCCCAACAGGATGTGTGAGAGCTGGTTACTTTATTGTGGAGTGGTTTTTGACTGTCTGGACTGGCACACTGACCAGAAGGGTGATGGTGTTGATGGCAAGTAACTGTGTGTGGATCTGTCTCCAAGAAAGTGTATATACAGTGTACCTGTAGGAAAGACAAAGCTAAAAAATATGTTTCATGTGTTGTCTTCCTACCTGCATGCAGATATGACCCTGCAGTTTTTTATTACCATGGGGAAAAAGTTACCTGACAGACTTTTCTGCTGGCTGCACATCAGCTGCATGACATGGTCATTGTGTGCTAAGCTGTTGCATTGAAGCTGCGCGTGTTTACTGATAAAAGCCTGTCCGTTGTTGTGCTGCTATGCACATAATAAAAAACACATATGAGATCATGTTAAATGTTGCAATGAAAACTATCTCAATCCACATTTCATTACAGGTGCATCTAAACAAAATTAGAATATTGTGAAAAAGTTCCATTTCTTTTGTCCATTTTTGAAAGTGCAACTCATTCATTACACATAGGGTGAAATATTTTGAGCCTTTATTCATTGTAATTTTGATGATTAAGTTACAAATAATTAATAAAAAATATAATAATAATTCAGTGACTCAGTAAATTAGAATATTTCACAGCCAGCCAGTACTTTTGTCAGTGTGGGCAGGAGTCGACACCTGCTGGAAAATGAAATCAGCATCTCCATAAAGTTTGTCAGCAGAAGGAAGCATGAAGTCTCTAAAATGTCCTGGTAGATGCTGCGTTGACTGTGGACTTCAGAAAACCAACACCAGCAGACATGGACTCAAGCAGTCACTGACTGTGGAAACTTCACTCTGGACTTTGAGCAACATGGATTGTGGACCTCTCCACGGATCCTCCAGACCAGGGGTGTCAAACTCATTTACAAAATGGGGCCACAATTAAAGCCTTTTTCAAACTAAGGGCCAGTTTCAGAATCTACAATAACTTAAGTCAGATACCTAACATCTTTTATTGGTTGCAGGTTCCTCACCAAGAGTTTGATTGGTCTCATTTGATGTTCTCTATTGCACGTTTGACATCATAATCAAAGATGACTGAACATATTCAAGTGAAAATAGTATTTTACTTTAAAAATATCATCTTGGGGTCCAGATAAAATGTCAATGAGGGCCACATTTGGCCCCCAGGCCTTGAGTTTGATATACAGCATGTGCTCCAGACTCTGAGACCTTGATGCTTCTGATGTTGGCTCTGGTTCAGAAGTGGCTGGACCTGGGGAAAGCAACATGTCTAGGAGGTAATCAGCTGATTAGGGTGACACCAGGAGGTTTTAATATTGAACTCTTCAGAATATTCTAATTCTCTGAGATGCTGAATTTAGATTTTTCATTAAAAATAAATAAAAGCTTGAAATATTTGGCATGAGTTTCACTTTCTGAAATGATTGACAAAAAAAATTGTATTCCAATTTTAGATGCCCCTGTACATCATGACATGCAACTCTTGAGTGCTTTTGCTTCTTTATCATCTAAACTGGATGTTGACATTGAGAACAGTGGAAGTCCATTGGCTATGCCACACTGTTTGCATGCAAGGCATTTGAAATACAACAGCCCACAGTTTATTGCAGTCAGAGCCATCAATGAAATATTGTTCAGTTTGATAGCGCATCCCATCATAAGATGTTATGTTTTTGTTGTTTTGTTTGTTTTTGTTCATATTAAACAAAGTGAAAAGTTGATTGCAGATTAGCACTGTCAATTCTAACCAGGACAGGATCTCCTTGCTGTGAGGCAACAGTGCTAACCACTGAGCCGCCGTGCCTGTATTCACAGTTTATTGGCCGATTTCAGATCGGACTCGTAAAAAAAATTATACGTGTTCGGGCTGGGCCACATCAGAATTTTTAGGCCCTAATGCAACTCTATTGCAAAATAAAGTTAAAAATAAAATGTATATGTTGTAAGAAACTGCTTTGCTTGTTGTGAAAACTGGAAGCACACAAACAGTCTAGATGGCACAAGCTTGACGCTCGAGCCCCACAGTCACGTTTGCTGCAGTCCATCATCATGGGAGCTAAACTGAAAACCACGGCATCCGGAACATGTAACCCACACGTCACGTTCCAACGTTTAGTCCTCATATCAGAAACCTATTCATCTATCTCTGGATCAGACAGACATTTTTATATGAAGAACAAAATCTCCAATTTGGCCTAGCTTTGTCGTCAATCTAGTTGCATGAAGACTGGTGCTGGTTTTAGTTTTTACCGTTGTCTGGTTAATTAAACGTTCAGCTGCACAATTCTTCACTTAAATCCACACAGAGACAAAAGAAAAGCATCTTGATCTTTTAAAGGCAGGACATTTTTAAAACTTTTGTCACATCACTGCCAAACTTTGTTCTGAGACAGTCACACAGCGATGAAAAGGAGCAAATAATTATTAAATTGAGTGATAAATGAGGCTAAGGAAAAGGAGGTCAAATGGGGGAAATTATAATGTATGTAGTGAAATAATATGAAAATAAATTACAGAAAAAGTGATTAAAAGAAGACGTTAAGCGAAGCAAATCCAAGTTTCCTGTGAATCCCACCCCCCATGATGTTCCTTGGACGGTGGGGTGTGCTCTTCTTGAGAATAGGAGCTGATTGGATGCTTGAAGATCAAAGCAGCAGTTTGCATCCAGCTGTGAAACGACGCAGGGGAGCAGGAGAGAGAATAGGAGGCAGCTAAAAGAGCTGATTAGAGAAATTGAGCTCATACTGAGCAATTAAAAAAATAGAAATAAAACAGGCATGCTCATCTATTCATTTGAACTATAATTAGTATTTTTAACTTATTGTATTATATTTATATGTATTATACAGTAAACGTACAGTAAACATATGAAATTTCCCTTTGGGATAAATAAAGTATATAGATCGATTGATTGGGCTGGAAAAAGTTGTATTCATTCAGTCACTGTTATTTGGCATATGTTTGAGCTTTTATTTCTTTACACCAAGACACCTATTATAAACAGGAGGAGTACTAAAATATTTCAAGTTTAGATTTTGTTATTTCGTTTGGGAGACTCAAACAAATTAACTTTTATAAAATGGTCAGGATTTTTATTTCAAGACAGATAAAGCTTGATTAAAAACAGGTTTATTGAATTCAGAAACTAATGATCTTATGAATGCAGTTTATGTCTTGATCATTGTGTGTTTCAAATTATTAGTCATTTTTAATACAAATCATATGTTGCAGGAAATAGTAGTTTTGTGCTTACGGATCCTGAAGGGATGGGGAAATGAGGGGATGTGGTTTGACATAAAGTGGAGGGGGTATAATTTTTTGAGAAAATACAAAAAGTTGAAGGTAAAAAAAAAAAATAAGTAGTGAGGTAAAGCTCAAAAAAACAAACCAATTTTTAAAATTTTGTTTTAGCCTTTGAACTTACAACAAAACACTAAACAATTGTCCAGCGCTCTAAAAGTTTTGTACATTTTCATCCATCCAGGAAAATCTTGAACTAAATCAAATCTAACTTGATCCCTTTTTCTTCTCATTAAAAAAAATCTAGACAGCAAAACCCCAAAAAATTAGGAGTAAATAAAGTAAAACTTTGATCTTATGAATCAAAACAAGAAAAATCAGCTAAATAAGAGTTCTAAAACGTCCACTCAGCTCAGCGGCTGGAACACGACAGTGGGGGAGAAAATGAATAAAAGAAACTGAAACATTCTCTAAGAAATAAAATTCAAAAGACGCTTTAATTTGAACTTGGAGCACAAATCTGGAAAATATACATATTTATCAGTGATGCTGCTCGTGGTTGGGCTAACATGAATGGAATAATATTAACTTTGACTGATTTTAATTTCAGCAATAAAAGCACAAAAACCTCACAGTCAGATCATGTTTAACTTTGGGCAGAACTGAAACATGCTTTAGCTGTAATTAATACAGTAGTTCCTTTGTTGCGGTGGTTTCAAGTAACAATATTATATTTATTGTAGTATTTGTATATATTTTAAGGCTTTAGAAATCCTTCCCACACTCTTGCAATGTTCTAAACTCTTAAACATATGTAATTTTAACAACATATGTACAGTGCTGTATATGTAGCCATTAAATTTTACTCACCAGTTCGGCAGAATAATATAATAATAATAATAATGTCTTTTCCTGTCATCTGTGTATGTTTCCCATACACAGACGAAATTCGTCTCTGCATTTAACCCAACCACCACCAGGTGGTGCAGTGAGCAGCCAGAAAGCGCCCGGGGAGCTGGAGAATTAGGTGTGCACTCATAGACACCCCAAGGTGTGTAGTGGCCGGGGCGCGAACCCGCGTCCTTCGGGTCCCAAGTCAGGAGCCCTGCCACTACACCATCTTGGCTCCTACAGCAGCGGCTCGGTTCCACTCCAACTTGGTTCCGTTTCAGCAGACCTACCTTTCCGGTTCTGGTCAGCTCTCTGGCTCAGGGTAGTGGCAGTGGTCTCCAGAGAAATGCCAGACCTATGGGGGCGTGTCCCTGCTCGGAAGTCCCCTTGGGCCATTTACCAGCTCTAGAACTCACCAATGGGTCTGGAGGTCCGGTTCTGTGCAGCCCTTGAATGCCGAAGTGCACTGGGGGAGGTGGGGGGACCTTCAGATGGCCAGCACAGGACCAAACAGACTACACATCTGGTTGAAAAAAGTCCTGGTGGGCTCCAGAGAGAAGCCAGACCTACGATGACACAACCCTGCTCTGAAGTCCCCATGACCTGGCTATCAGCTCACGGGTTCACTGATGAGTGTGGAGGTCCGGTTCTGCTCTGGTTCTCGGTGGGCTCCATGCAGCTCTCTGCATCTGCTGGGCGCCGAAGTCACTGTAGTAATCGCCAAACTTTTCCATTCATAAATGGAAGGTGAACAAATGATGCTAACAACGTTAGATTGAGTTGGAATTTATTTTCCTTCAAAGAAAGTCAGCCTTTGCACACGTTCATGTCACAGACGCTTGCGTAACAAGCCTAAATGTAAAACGATGTAACTCAGTGGCTCATCCCTTCTGATACGTCGCTGCTTCAACAGTTTAGACAAGTTCAGCGCAGATGTAATTTATATTGCGGTGGATTTAATACAAATACTGTACAGGTAGTCCTCGACTTACAACGTAGATCTGTTCCTACGCGGCGGTGTAAACTTATTTTTGACGCAAGTTGGAATAGGCGTACATACTGCACCATATACATGTACAGTGTATTACCAAGCACTTAGCCTATCCTAACACAGTACCCTACATAATTATCAAAAAACACATAGGTTTGGGAGCCATAATGAAGTGCAAAAAGAGTTAATGGCCTACTAGGATGATGTTGACACCGTTCTCCTCGGTCCATCCGCTGTACCTGTATTCCGTTTTCCATTTACGATGTAAAACCACGTCCACAGTATAGTACAGTATTCCTCCGCCACTGCACCGCGTACAGTACAATATTTTCCGCTGCTGCACCACGTATAGTACTATATTTTCCGCCGCTGCAACACGTAAAGTACAATATTTTCTGCCGCTGCTTTACGTTTATGACGTAAAACCGGTCCATCCGCCGTAATCCGCATTCCATTTACGACGTAAACCCGCATTCACAGTACAGTGCAATGTATTCCTCCGCCGCTACGTTTACGACGTAAAACCGGTCCATCCGCCGTATTCCTGCACTGTGTACAGTTCAATGCTGTATTCATCCGCTGCTGCGTCACGACGTTTATGATGTAAAACTGCATAAATTGAAATAAGGTTTTTCATAGTAAATGGGAGATGCGTCGTAACCACAAAACGTCGTAACTCGAGACCGTTGTATCCAGAGGACTACCTGTACATATAATTACTTTCTAATATCCCCCCCTCTTTCTTACTTTCATTCTCCTTTATTACCTTTCACAGATATTAGATTGAAATGAAGGTTAGTGTTATGTATCCTGAGGAAGCTACCCATGCTGACACCTACAGTTTTTTGTATATGTTGACTGCAGACAAGTTTTGTTGGTTAATCAGTCTGATTATGATCAGGCTTGTGTGTTCAGCCAGGAGGACCTGAGTGACACGCCTATATATACTTCAGAGTGAGAGTGCTTGAATGCGGAGGTTGTGAGCTCAGAGTTTGGTTGCTTTGTGCTGAGCTGTTTGGGTACTGTTTGGGTACTGTTTGGGTACTGTGGGGTGTTCTCCGCCCGCCCCTGCCTGTCAGGAAGGTTGATCTTCTGTTTAGAAGATTGTTGGTGAGTAGCTGATTGCTCATGTTTGGTCCTGACTGTGCTAGATGCACTTAGAAAGTGTCTGCTCATGTGTGCTTGTGAAGTTTGACTGTGCTTGAAGCACTTAGGAATGGTTGCTCATTTTTGACTTTGTTGTGCTTGGTGCACTTGGTGGCTGTAGGCTGCATTGGTGACATTTTGGGATCCTGCTCAGAAGAGGGAGGCTGACCTGTGTGGTTTGGTTAGCTTGGTTTAACCTGGAGGTTGTGTGGCTGGTGGAGGCCAGCTGTTAGGAGTCTTTTTGTTTGTCTGATGACAGAGTGAGATCGGTAGCTCAGTTCTCGGTTTTCTTTTACCCCTAGAGTCCCCTTTGGTTAGGTAGTCCGTCATCAGACAGGCTTCGACGGCCCTGTTTTTATGGGTTGGCCCTGCGCTGGTGACGTTATATTATTTTTGGCTGACTCACTCTTGTCCACCATTTATTTGAACTTTTGTCTATTTTTGCTCTTTTGTTTGTTGCCCTGTGCCAGAAGACGGTGCACTCCGCACCTGGAGGGAGGAGTGCAGGGGTCCATCTTAGGCAGTTTTCAATAAAGCTTTTTAATTTACCTTCTGCCTTCTTGTGTCCTTTGTCCATTTAATGTGTTCGGCCCGAGCCAGCCGTAACATATTTTGGGCGCCTCGTCCGGGATCTTGAATCCTTTTTGACTCCTTGTCTGGATCTTGAATCCTTTTTGAATCCTTGTCTGGATTTTTGAATCTTTTTTGAGACCTTGTCTGGATTTTTGAATCCTTTTTGAGTCCTTGTATGGATCTTTGAGACATTGTCTGGATTTTTGAGTCCTTGTTGAGCTGTTGTGATCCTTGTTGGGTTAATTAATTAAACCTGCTGTTGGTTTGACTCGTAGGCGGGTCCAGCGCTGTGTGTGTGGTGGTGCGTTCACGTACTGCTGGGACGTTAGTATTTACACAGTTCTTTTCCTGTGTTTACCATGGAGGACTTCGATTTACACAGTTTTGTGGAACGACCTAAAGTAGAGGTTTTGGCTAGCTGTACTAAAGAGCAACTTTTGTGCATAGCGGATTATTATGAAGTGACGTTAGATAAACATTCAAAACTGTGGAAAACGAGTTAACTGCCGAGTTAATGCAACGCAGTGTTTTTTCTGCTGTGACGTCACCGAAAGACCCAGATCGCTCTCCGTACCGTTTTCAGGAACAACTACGTTTAAAAGAAATTGAACGAGACTTTGTACTTGAGCAATAGAAACGGGAACATGAGAAAGAAATAACGTTACAGAAAATTATGTTAGAACAACG
>JBBPBX010026740.1:22507-29367 GCA_038048925.1 Garcialebias charrua | reverse complement strand
TATATATATATTATATATATGTATATATATATTTATAAGTATATCTATATATATTATCTATATATATATTTATATATATATATATATATATATATATATATATATATATATATATATATATATATATATATTAATGCTGGGAAAGTTAAAGCGTTAACTCATGAGATTAATGTAAAATGATTAATCAGTTAATATTATAAAAATGAAGATTAATCCCGCTTTCAGTCTAGTGGGGGCAGTAATGCGCTTAAAGTCGTTTGCCAACCGCCAGCAGAAGAAGAGAGCAGCTCGCCTCCCGTGCAACTGATATGCGCATGCGCAAATGAGCTGACGTACGTCACTTCTGGAGCGACAGACTCGGCCTGGATAACAAACGGATTGAAAAGATGAACGTGGATAGTCAAAAAAGTGTGCTTGGTGGCAAATTTCTTTTAAAAAACACCCCGATGGAAGCGTGGATAAAACCAAGGTGGTATGTACATATTGCAACAATGAATTATCTTTTCACCGAAGCACAACCAGTTTAAAATACCATCTTCGGGCGAAGCATGTTTTCGCTGAAGCTAGCAAGAATGCTAATTCGGCAAACAACGCTCGCGGAGTTTAGCCGTCCAAAAGTTAACAAAACCACAACAGAGAAGCTGGAATTCAACTCTGGACATGATTAAATGGATTCAGTACAACAAATATCCACTGAAAGCAACACTGGCCCAGCAAAAGCACAACTTAACCCCAGCTGAATATGACAAGTTGGCAAAACTAGATCTACTGGAGCCCTGCAGGTGAGTTTTTTCTTCTTCTTACATTTTAATAATGAATCTAACACAAATGATAATAGATTAATCCTACTATATAGACATGTTCAAGGGCTATAATCAAAAATGTAATATCAGTTGCATGATTATTATTAATAGTATTCAGTAATTTAACTGTGGTGTGTTCTTGTATGTCTGCACTGTAGGTACATCACACAGCTCCTAGGTGGGGAAAAGTACGTATCTTGCTCTGCTGTGCTACCTGCGCTCTGCCATCTTCTGCGTACAATGGAGGTGTCAGATGAGGTAGGTTACAATAAATGTGACTGTAAATATGTTACATGGACTTTAGGTTAATTTGAAATGCAGAAAAAAAATGTTTAGCTCTGTCCTCTGAAAATGTTAACAAGTTAGTCTGCCTAAGTGACTGGTTGAAGGCTGATGATAAATGTGACTGTAAATATGTTACACAAGTGGACTTTAGGTTCATTTGAAATGCAGAAAAAAAAGTTTAGCTCTGTCATCTGAAAATGTTGACAAGTTAGTCTGCCTAAGTGACTGGTTGAAGGTTGAGTACGTTATGATAAATTTGACTGTAAATATGTTACACAAGTGGACTTTAGGTTCAATTGAAATGCAGAAAAAATGTTTTTTCTCCATCCATCCATCCATCCATCCATCCATCCATTTTCTTCCGCTTATCCGGGGTCGGGTCGCGGGGGTAGCAGCCTAAGTAGGGAGGCCCAGACTTCCCTCTCCCCAGCCACTTGGAGCAGCTCCTCTGGGGGAATCCCAAGGCGTTCCCAGGCCAGCCGAGAAACATAGTCCCTCCAGCGTGTCCTGGGTCTTCCTCTGGGTCTCCTCCCGGTGGGACATGCCCGGAACACCTCACCAGGGAGGCGTCCAGGAGGCATCCTAACCAGATGCCCGAGCCACCTCAACTGGCTCCTCTCGATGTGGAGAAGCAGCGGCTCTACTCCGAGTCCCTCCCGGATGACTGAGCTTCTCACCCTATCTCTAAGGGAGAGTCCAGACACCCTGCGGAGAAAACTCATTTCAGCCGCTTGTATCCGAGATCTCGTTCTTTCGGTCATAACCCAAAGCTCATGACCATAGATGAGGGTGGGAACGTAGATCGATCGGTAAATTGAGAGCTTTGCCTTTTGACTCAGCTCTCTCTTCACCACGACAGACCGGTACAGCGCCCGCTTCACTGCGGACGCTGCACCTATCCGCCTATCGATCTCACGCTCCAGTTTTCCCTCATTCGTGAACAAGACCCCGAGATACTTAAACTCCTCCACTTGGGGCAGGACCTCCTCCCCGACCCGGAGAAGGCATGCTACCCTTTTCCGGCTCAAGACCATGGCCTCGGATTTGGAGGAACTGATCCTCATCCCGGCCGCATCACATTCAGCTGCAAACCGCTCCAGCGAAAGCTGTAGATCACGAACTGATGAAGCCAATAGGACCACATCATCTGCAAAAAACAGAGAAGAGATTCTAAGGCCACCAAAACGGATCCTCTCAACACCTTGGCTGCGCCTAGAAATTCTGTCCATAAAAGTTATGAACAGAATCAGTGACAAAGGGCAACCTTGGCGGAGTCCAACTCTCACCGGAAACGAGCCTGACTTACTGCCAGCGATACGGACCAAGCTCTGACACCGGTCGTACAGGGACCTAACAGCCCATATCAAAGGGCCTGGTACCCCATACTCCCGGAGTACCCCCCACAGAACCCCTCGAGGGACGCGGTCGAATGCCTTTTCCAAGTCCACAAAGCACATGTAAACTGGTTGGACAAACTCCCACGCACCCTCCAGGACCCTGTTGAGGGTGTAGAGCTGTTTTTCTCTACATGTATATTGTGGGTTTACTCTATTGTTTACATGTTATAAATTATTTGAAACATTACTTCTTTAAACCTTGCAGAGTATGAAAAACTGGTTTGATACAATAAAATGTTTTCTTCAACATTTTATTGAACACCGTCATACTTACATTTCAAGCATACAAAGTTACCGGTAAGCATTGTGATTAATCTGATTAATCACAGTCCCCAGAGTGTGATTAATCAGATTAAAAATTTTAATCTTTTCCCAGCACTAATATATATATACTGTATATATATATATATATATATATATCCATCCATTTTCGTCCGCTTATCCGGGGTCGGGTCGCGGGGGTAGTAGCCTAAGTAGGGAGGCCCAGACTTCCCTCTCCCCAGCCACTTGGAGCAGCTCCTCTGGGGGAATCCCAAGGCGTTCCCAGGCCAGCCGAGAAACATAGTCCCTCCAGCGTGTCCTGGGTCTTCCTCTGGGTCTCCTCCCGGTGGGACATGCCCGGAACACCTCACCAGGGAGGCGTCCAGGAGGCATCCTAACCAGATGCCCGAGCCACCTCAACTGGCTCCTTTCGATGTGGAGAAGCAGCGGCTCTACTCCGAGTCCCTCCCGGATGACTGAGCTTCTCACCCTATCTCTAAGGGAGAGTCCAGACACCCTGCGGAGAAAACTCATTTCAGCCGCTTGTATCCGAGATCTCGTTCTTTCGGTCATAACCCAGAGCTCATGACCATAGATGAGGGTGGGAACGTAGATCGATCGGTAAATTGAGAGCTTTGCCTTTTGACTCAGCTCTCTCTTCACCACGACAGACCGGTACAGCGCCCGCTTCACTGCGGACGCTGCACCTATCCGCCTATCGATCTCACGCTCCAGTTTTCCCTCATTCGTGAACAAGACCCCGAGATACTTAAACTCCTCCACTTGGGGCAGGACCTCCTCCNTATATATATATATCTATATCTATATATATCTATATCTATATATATCTATATATATATCTATATATATATATATCTATCTATATATATATATATGTATATATATACCGTATTTTCTGGTGTATAGGTCGCACCGGTGTATAGGTCGCACCATCCAATTATCACCAATAGATTGGAAAAATCTCTAGATAGGTCGCACCGGTGTATAGGTCGCACCTACGTTTAGCTCTGCTGCAAATGTCTGCCACAGGAGCGCACAGCAAGGCTTTTAAGAAGATTAACACTTAGTCACACAGAGTCTACCTCAATTCAGGGAATTAGATTATGGAATGGCTTGGAGAATGTAGTTAAAAATGCCAAGTCAATGTTTACATTTAAAAAAATGATCAAAACAAATATGTTAAAAAAATATATGTGAAATAACGTAATGTGTATTGTATTAGTTAGAAAATTAGAAAGTGTTAGTCATTTTGTACTGTATTAGTATTAGTTAGAAAACTAAAAAGAATTAGTCATTTTGAACTGTTGGTTGAAGAATATTATTGTTTAACCTGATTGTTGGAAAAAGTTGGTTGAAGATTATTATTGTTTACATGGTTTGACTACTGTTGTTTAATCTGATTGCTGGAGATAAGGGGCAGATATAATAAGATTTATTCTTCTTTCTGCCACCTTTCATTTTTTTACATTTTGTACACTATCATTATGAGATTGCCTTGTATTGTTTCTTTTGTAAAAAAATGAACAAATTTAATAAACATAAACATAAACTAAAAAATTATTTGTTTGATAAAAATTATAGCAAATATGTGTCTGAGCTGAACTTTTCCTTAATAAATGAACGTAATTGTGAAATGAGCTGGATTTAAAAATTTGTTTAGCCGAAAGTGATAACAAGCCATATATAGGTCGCACCTGTGTATAGGTCGCAGGCCTTGAAAAAACCATAAAAAGGTGCGACCTATACACCGGAAAATACGGTATATATATATATATATATATATATATATATNTTATCAGTTCGCCCTCAGAGTAGAAGCTGGACGTCAGTCTCAGCTACTACCACACCACATGTTAGCTCAGTGTCTGTAAAACTGAGCTATCGTTTTTCTGTTTCCTGAGGTCGATCAGCTGTGGCAGCCATCTTGAAGTGGGCTGGCTCCAGACGTTAATCAGTTCAGAGATTAGTTTGAGTTTCAGTTCATCGATCGATCGATCGGTTACACTTCAGCTGAGATCGATGAGCAGCTCGTTCCCTGACTGAAGCCAACATGGAACAGAACGAGTCCAGGTGTGGTGAGTACGTTACCTGCTGCCCCTGCTCCACGCTCTGCTCCGCCCCCATCACCACCTGGTCAAACACACATCAGGTGAGTCAGCAGCTGTACGCCGCACGGCTCCGTCAGTGTCCACACCTGTCGGGTCAGAACTCCAGCCTGACGGGGCGGCTCAGCAACGTCACAACAACTGAGGCGTGTTGACCAGTTAAATACATTTAGAGGACTTCCTGTGGAACTGCTCTAAACTGGTCTAAACTGGACTGAACTGGTCTAAACTTTGTCTGTTTAAACTGGACTGAACTGGTCTGAACTTTGTTTAAACTGCTCTAAACTGGTCTGAACTTTGTCTGTTTAAACTGGACTGAACTGGTCTAAACTGGTCTAAACTTTGTCTGTTTAAACTGGACTAAACTGGTCTGAACTTTGTCTGTTTAAACTGGACTGAACTGGTCTGAACTTTGTCTGTTTAAACTGGACTAAACTGGTCTGAACTTTGTCTGTTTAAACTGGACTGAACTGGTCTAAACTGGTCTAAACTTTGTCTGTTTAAACTGGACTAAACTGGTCTGAACTTTGTCTGTTTAAACTGGACTAAACTGGTCTGAACTTTGTCTGTTTAAACTGGACTGAACTGGTCTAAACTGGTCTAAACTTTGTCTGTTTAAACTGGACTAAACTGGTCTGAACTTTGTCTGTTTAAACTGGACTGAACTGGTCTAAACTGGTCTAAACTTTGTCCGTTTAAACTGGACTGAACTGGTCTAAACTTTGTTTAAACTGCTCTAAACTGGTCTGAACTGGTCTAAACTTTGTCCGTTTAAACTGGACTGAACTGGTCTAAACTTTGTTTAAACTGCTCTAAACTGGTCTGAACTTTGTCTGTTTAAACTGGACTGAACTGGTCTAAACTGGTCTAAACTTTGTCCGTTTAAACTGGACTGAACTGGTCTAAACTTTGTTTAAACTGCTCTAAACTGGTCTGAACTTTGTCTGTTTAAACTGGACTGAACTGGTCTAAACTGGTCTAAACTTTGTCTGTTTAAACTGGACTGAACTGGTCTGAACTTTGTTTAAACTGCTCTAAACTGGTCTGAACTTTGTCTGTTTAAACTGGACTGAACTGGTCTAAACTGGTCTAAACTTTGTCTGTTTAAACTGGACTAAACTGGTCTGAACTTTGTCTGTTTAAACTGGACTGAACTGGTCTAAACTGGTCTAAACTTTGTCCGTTTAAACTGGACTGAACTGGTCTAAACTTTGTTTAAACTGCTCTAAACTGGTCTGAACTGGTCTAAACTTTGTCCGTTTAAACTGGACTGAACTGGTCTAAACTTTGTTTAAACTGCTCTAAACTGGTCTGAGCTTTGTCTGTTTAAACTGGACTGAACTGGTCTAAACTGGTCTAAACTTTGTCCGTTTAAACTGGACTGAACTGGTCTAAACTTTGTTTAAACTGCTCTAAACTGGTCTGAACTGGTCTAAACTTTGTCTGTTCAAACTGGACTGAACTGGTCTAAACTTTGTTTAAACTGGTCTAAACTACCGGTAGTCTAAACTGGACTAAACTTTGTTTAAACTGCTCTAAACTGGTCTGAACTGGTCTAAACTTTGTCAGTTTAAACTGGACTGAACTGGTCTAACTTTGTTTAAACTGGTCTAAACTACCGGTAGTCTAAACTGGATTAAACTTTGTTTAAACTGCTCTAAACAGGTCTGAACTGGTCTAAACTGGTCTAAATTTGGTCTAAACTGGTCTGAACTTTGTTTCAACTGGTTTAAACTTTGTTTCAACTGGTCTGAACTGCTCTGAACTTCGTTTAAAATGCTCTAAACTGGTCTGAACCGGTCTAAACTGCTTCAAACTGGTCTAAACTTTGTTTAAACTGGTCTGAACTTTGTCTAAACTGGACTAAACTTTGTTTAAACTGCTCTAAACTGCTCTGAACTGGTCTAAACTTTGTCTGTTTAAACTGGACTGAACTGGTCTAAACTTTGTTTAAACTTGTCTAAACTACCGGTAGTCTAAACTGGACT
>JBBPBX010026740.1:10007-17507 GCA_038048925.1 Garcialebias charrua | reverse complement strand
TAGCTGCTGTTTGACACATTTTAGCTGCTGTTTGACTCATTTTAGCTGCTGTTTGACACATTTTAGCTGCTGTTTGACACATTTTAGCTGCTGTTTGACACATTTTAGCTGCTGTTTGACACATTTTAGCTGCTGTTTGACACATTTTAGCTGCTGTTTGACTCATTTTAGCTGCTGTTTGACACATTTTAGCTGCTGTTTGACACATTTTAGCTGCTGTTTGACACATTTTAGGTGTAGTTTCTTGGGTTTAGCTTTCGTTCTGAATGAAACTTCGTTTCAGCTTCTCATCACTCTTTGCACCACTCCCCTCAGGACGGAGGTTGAGGAGCATCAAATGTAGAACCACTAGACTGAGGAACAGCTTCTACCCTGAGGCTGTTAGACTCATGAATAAATAAATAATAAGAATAAACACTGCAAAATATCACATCATGCTGATGCTGATCTGTTTTCTTGTTGCTGTGTTCATCTGTGACCATCTGCTCATACAGACTCATGTTCGTGCTGCTGTTTATAATGATGTTTTTCCACTATATTAGGGCTTAGTGTATTACTAGTTGATGTTTTTCTTAGTTAATTCTAGATGTTATTACTGTTTTTCTCTTTCATTTGTTGTTGGATGTAACTGGGACCTCGTGTACATAATCTCATTTCATCACATGTACTACATGCGGTGCAAATGACAATAAAGACTCTCTGACTCTGACTCTTCTCTAAAGTCACCGAACGCTCAGTGTTGTTTTCAGAAAATACTATTTCTTTAGTTTAATTAATTTAAACTGATTTCTTGTCTTGTTTTTAACTTTTAATTAACAATAAGTGTTTTTGTTTTTAATAAACAATGCAGCTTTTGCTTGTAATCCTTTATTTACAGTTTCTTATTTTATTATCATTTTGGTTTTAGAACTTCAAGGTTTTTATCACTTGTCATTTATTTGAGATATTTCTATAGAGCTTCAAATATTATTTGCTTATTTAACAGTTTTTATTTTAATCTGCTTCAGTTAAACTCAGAGAAGTTATTTTTAATAAATCTAACTAAAAACACTAAAGCTGCTTTAAATGATAAGTCTGTTGGGCTGAACAGCAGCTATTTATTGCTTTTAAACAACATGAGACAAAGAACGTGACGGTTGTGATTTTTGTAATATTTTGTATCGTCTATCCAGAAATTAAAAACTGTGACGTCATTATGTTGCCTGTGTTAAATTACAACAGTCTTTATGTGCAACTTTAGTGTTAACGTTTTTATTGAACGCACTTTAAAATATCTGCGTCACTGCTCTTTGAATCTGTTTTATTTTCATTTTATGGCCATTTTATATTGTTTATTGTTGGTAAATACTCGTAAAGTCTTTAAATACACTAATGTTGTACCGGTAAATGTTTTTCTAATAAACTTGTGACTAAAGACCAAAAACACCGCCGTTTGATTTCAAACAAAGATGGCGATCAAACGGTTTAATTACAACGTTCTTATAAACCGAAAAAAGGAAAACAAGTGATTAATAGACCGTGGTTAAATATAAAAATAAGTTATTTTATAGAACCAGACGTCCTCACCTCTTCTCGTGTTTACGCAGGTGCTAGCTTGAAACTTGATTTTACCGCGAAGAGAACTCTTTCATGGGCGGAGCGTAAAAACAGACCTGAGATCAGCCGAAGAGCATCAGTAAGAGGACGGAGACAAGGTGGAGAGGAGCCGATCTGACCACAGAGCAGTAACACGTGACGTCACGAGGAAGTATCACTCTGCTTTATTTCCTGGAACCACAAAAAAAAAAAAAAGTAACTAAAGAGATCTCACGCCGTCTAATTTTTTTAGAGCGCTTGAATGGGATCCTGCACTTCACTATTCCACCACCATACCATACCATACCATACCATTTTATTTATAAAGCACTTTAACCCTATTAAAACGCCGGTGTCTCTGCAGACACTTTTTCCACACGTTTTCCCAAACTATTTTTAGATTACCGTAACTCTGCAACCGTTTGTGCTATCAGAAAAATTCAAACGGTGTCTGAAAGAAAAAAAAGTGCGCTTTTAGGCTCTTTTTGCTACAGTTACGGTAGTCACCCTCCGTGAGCTGGAAACGAAAGCGAGTCCTTTGTCTTCAGCACGAAGCAGCTTGAGCAGGAAAAACATGCGCAGCAGAGCAGAGATTCAGATAAAACTATGTCAAATCAAGGAATAAAAAGACAATAAAGAGATTCCTGGATGATTTGAATTTGGAGAAGTTTCTTTTTGTTCTTCTGAAGAAAAAGCTGAAAAAACATTTGATCTAACAATCTAATAACTTTTTGAATTTTATTTCTGAATGAATGAGGGCTGTTATTTGGTGGATAATTGTTTTATACTGGGTACATATAATAGGATATAGTTTTATTTCATTTTTTATATTTTATTTTGTTTTTGGAATAGTATATCAAGTCTATAACATATACTATTCATCAGTTTGTACTTTGTTTGTGTAGAAGATAATGAGAAATGTAGGGAGGGGAAATTCGCCTGTAAATAATTTGAATTGTTAGTCTGTTTCTTATTTGTAAAAATAAGTGAGAATAAAAAAAACATTGTAAATATGTTCTATAGTGTTGAAATTGTTAATTTATGATGCAAAATCTGTACTGCATGTTCAAATGCAGTGTTTTATTTGCATAAAATCTCTAAAATCTAATTTCGCTTATTGTTTTTTCTTGATGCTAAACAGTTTAATAGTTGTTTTTTAACAAGTATAATGTAAAATAATGCCAGATATTGAAAGATCTAAATATTCTGAACAAATGTGCTGAAGCACTTGTCCATAGAACATTTTCTTCATATTTTCTAGTGAAAAACAAGTAAAAATTGCCAGGCGGAAATTTGAGGCTTAGGTGTAAAAGGGAACAGGACAAGTCCACACCAAAGTGCTGGACAAACAAACACGCAACACATACAATGAAGTACAACATGAAAAACATAAAAACATTGCAGATCATAAATCAAACGATCCAGTACACATCAGCTGGCATTGAAAGCGATGGAGTAATAGTGAGTTTTTAACCGGGATTTGAAAACCGAGAGGGAGGGGTTTCACCAGGTTTCCTTATCTTCCATTCTCTGTCCAGATGACACACCAAGTACCTAAAGTTGACTTTGACTTTGACTTGACTTTGACTATAGCACATTTCACAGACATGAGAGTCACAAAGTGCTTTACAAAAAGGAAAAATAAAAAATATAATCATAAAATCACAGAAGTACTATACAAGAAGGTAACACATAACAAACTCTAAAATCAATTAACAAAAAAAGCCTGTCTGAAGAGATAAGTGGTGGTACCTCCCTGGTGAGGTGTTCCGGGCATGTCCCACCGGGAGGAGACCCAGAGGAAGACCCAGGACACGCTGGAGGGACTATGTTTCTCGGCTGGCCTGGGAACGCCTTGGGATTCCCCCAGAGGAGCTGCTCCAAGTGGCTGGGGAGAGGGAAGTCTGGGCCTCCCTACTTAGGCTGCTACCCCCGCGACCCGACCCCGGATAAGCGGAAGAAAATGGATGGATGGATGGATGGAATATATATATATACATATATATNTATATATTATATATATATATATATATATATATATATATATATATATATATATATATATATATATATATATATATATATATATATATATATATATATATATTAGGGATGTCCCGATCCGATCACGTGATCGAAAACCGGGTCCCGATCACGTGATTTCAGACTCGACTCGACTCGGGCGTTACACACCGATCAGGGATCGGATATATATGTGTATATTTATTCTAAACACAAACGGGAATATTATATTAACTGTATGTTGAGTTACAGAGTCAAATTGTCTCGGAACAAAACATGCACAATAGTTTTGCAGCAGTGCCTGCCGTAAAGCAGTGCCTGCCGTAAAGCGGTGACTGTCGTAAAAAAGAAGCGGAACGCGGCATTAACTTGAAGTGGAGGCAGCGATGTCTGTCGTGTGGAGATATTTTAAAGTGGATGACAAATGGAAAGTTCGTATTTCAAGAGGAGGTAAGGAAAAGGCTGCATTTAACACAACAAACCTGATTAGGCACATCAGAAACAAACACCCGACACAATACACAGAGTTTAACCAGACAACGCAGCCCAGCTCATGCTGCAAGAGACTTTATAATTTATATTTATCTCATAAAGAAAAACATACACTTCCTTCTGTGAAGCCACAGGAGGAGAGTTAAGGAGTGCTGTTCAGAAAAGCATGTTACTAGCCTTATTTTATAAAACTGACACTTTAAGTTTCTTATTTGTTTACATGCCTGCTCAGGTTCTGGTTCTGCTCAGGTTCTGGTTCTGCTCAGGTTCTGGTTCTGCTCAGGTTCTGGCCAGGTTCTGGTCAGGTTGTGGTCATCTGGTCAGGTTCTGGTCAGGTTGTGGTCATGTTCTGGTATTTTAAGTTGAGCTGCTTATTTTAAATTAGACATTTATACTGTTGCACTAAACTTCAATGTGAAGAATTTTATTTTAAATCTTATTACTTGATTGTTCAATCTACCTCACAGAAGTACTCTGTTAAATGTTAAGGTAAATAAAATAAAAATTAAGGGACATCTGGATCTGTTTCTTTTTTTTCCCCTTCATTTTAAAAATGTATTTTAGAAGTATCGGATCGGGACTCGGTATCGGCCAATTCCTAAAATTAAAGGACTCGGACTCGGGGCCAGAAAAACCTGATCGGGACATCCCTAATATATATATATATATATATATATATATACATATATATATATATATATATACATATATATATATATATATATACATATATATATATATATATATATATATATATATATATATATATAATTTATACAACAAAACAAAGAGGGAGAGCGTTCCAGAGCCTCAGAGCCACCACTTGAAATGCTCTATCACCACGAGTTTCAAAATGAGTTCTGTTCTGGGAACTGACAGCAGATTGGAAGACCTCAGAGTTCTAAATGGACAAAGAGGCTTCAAAAGGTCCAATATATATTTAGGAACCTCACCATGTAGTGCTAATAACAACATTTTAAAATGTGCCCTAAAATATATCAGAGAGGCCAAAACCGGAGTTATATGAGCTGTGGGTTCTAGTTAAAAGTCTGTCTGCAGCATTTTGCACAGATTGAAGGGAAGCTATGGAGAATTTACTAATCCCCACTAAAAGGCTGTTACAATAGTCTAAACGAGAAGAAATAAATGCATGGACCATAATTTCTAATTCTTCATGTGATAAAATAGCTCGTAGCTTCGAAATAACAGTTGCGAACTAACAATTTGCAATGATTGTCCATTGACAGAGAGCTGTCAAAGAGAACACCCAGATATCTGAGGCTGTTTTTGTTCGCAAGGGTTATGAACCCAAGATGCTTCTTGATTTCAATGATTTTATCATCAGGAGCAACGATAAGCGTTTCAGTCTTGTTAGCATTTAGCTGCAGGTGGTTGTCATTAAGCCAAATTTTAATGTCAGATAGGCAGTTACTGAGTTCAGTCAATTTATAGAATTCAGACAATCGAAATGAACAATATATTTGAATGTCATCAGCATACTGTACATGGCATGAGACGTTACTACAGTATAGCTATTTAAGATAAAGCCTAATGGGCATAAGTACAATAAAAAGAGTAGCAGGCCCAAAACTGAACCCTGGGGCACTCCACATGACAGCTCAGTAACATCAGAGTGAACGTTGTTCATAAAGACAGTAAAAGACCTATTAGATAAATAGGAATTAAACCAATTTAAAACTGTACCAGAAATACCAAACAGAGCTCTCAATCTGTTGATAAGAACAGTTTGATCCACTGTATCAAATGCTGAAGTCAAGTCCAAAGCAACAAACACAGTGTAGTGTCCAGTGTCAGCTGCCATCAACACATCACTAGAAACTTTTAATAATGCTGTTTCTGTGGAATGCAGTCTACGAAAACCAGATTGGAAATTGTCAAAAAGATAATTTTCCGAAATATAAAAGTTCAGTTGTTGAGCTACAACCTTCTCAAGGATCTTTGACAAAAAAGGGAGTTTAGAAATAGGTCTGTAATTTTCAGGCAGAGAGGAGTCCAGGTTAGGTTTTTTAAACAGAGGACAGACAACAGCAGTTTTAAAACATTGAGGTACAGATCCAGAACTAAGAGATAAGTTTATCAAGCTGACTACACTTGGACCAATACAATAAAAAATATCTTTCAAAAGAGATGATGGGAGAACATCTGGACTCGATGACATTGTCATGTGCGTCAGAAGATCAGTAATGTTCTTAATGGACACTGGGATAAAAGAGGACCAAGTCTTCGATGTCAAAGGTCGAGGGTCCAGATAGCTGGACATACCACCTCTGATGTTAGCAACTTTGTCCATAATTTTTTTTAAAAAACAGATTGCAATCAGCATTCTTAAGTGCACTTTGAAATGAACACATCGGAGAAACAATGTTTTTGATCGTGTCAAATAAGATTTTTGGATTTCGACCTTTTGATTTGATGAGATTAGCAAAATAATTAGATCTTGCATTCTTAATCATCTCATTTAAGGAGCAGATTAAGTCTTTTAGATGAAGCCTGTGAACCTCCAAATCAGTACGTTTCCATAAACGTTCAGTTTTCCGGCATAATCTCCTCAATGTCATGATTTCATTATTAATCCAAGGAGAGCTTGTACTTTGAACAGTGCTCTGTTTTAAAGGTGCAATTAAATTCAAGATGTTTGTAATCACTCTCTATTAAAACCAGGTCTCTCCTGTAAATGAGTCCCCGAGGCTCACTGAGATGAACCTGAAATAAAGGTTGAATTTAAAAAAAGAGACTGTAGATATTAAAATTTAAAATATAGGAAATTATAAATATATTTTTAATTAGGACACCAGATGGTGCTAAAGTCAAATTTGAAATAAATCTTTAAAAACTACACAAACTTATTTTACATTATCGAATCTTGTGTGATTCATGATTTAATGTGTTATTCGTCTCCTTGCAGCTTTTAAAACCACCCTAAAGAAACAGATCACCTTCGTGGAGCTGGTTTCTTCTATTTTCTGACAGAAGACCAGTCGTCACTGACGAGGTTTCTGTTTTTACACACACACACACACACACACACACACACACACACACACACACACACACACACACACACACACACACACACACACACTGCTGAAACATGATCACTTTGAGCTGTGTGTATGTGTGTCCTTGTTTATGCTACTTTGTAAGGCCCATTTTTCTCATTTATACTACATTGTGAGGACCAACTGCTCCTTATGGGGCCCAAAACCCGGCCCCGTAAGTCCCGTTGGTGGGTTAGGGGTTAAGTTTAGGACTAAGGTGTGAATTGAGGATGTGTTAAGTTTAGGGTAAAGGTCAGGGTTAGGCTTTAGAAATGAATGAAAAATGAATGGAAGTCATGGCAATGGCCCCACAAAGATGGCAAAACAAACCTCTGTGTGTGTGTGTGTGTGT
>JBBPBX010026739.1:0-25516 GCA_038048925.1 Garcialebias charrua | reverse complement strand
TGCATGTTTCAAACATAAAAGAGACTCTTGCCTAGAATAACATGCCTCTGGAAAAATGGAAAGCTTCAAAGTGAGACACAAAAAAAAAACACAACATAAAAGTGCATTTTGAAGTGTCCAGTTATCAATTCCCAATTCATCGAAGGGTTGGATCAATACCTGTCCTTCTGAATTCCACATGTCTTTGAAGTGAGAAGTGCAATACAGTACAGCATAAATATGATACCAAAAGTGATGCTCCGCCAACTTTACAAACTTCACAGCTTTTTATATTCCAACCAGCCCTCCAAACACAACAAAAATATATATAAAAAGCAACATCAACAACTTTTTTAGATATTTTAGTACAAGCTCGGGTGTCAAATGTGTTCTAGTAACAGAAATGGATGCTGGATTTTTACAGCGTCTTTGGTGCAAAGTTGCTGTTTTGTGGAAATAAAAATGCAATTGAAATAAAGATGCTACATACTAAAATACAAAATAATAAAAGTTACACACTGAAAGCTTTTTTGAACAAGTGGGTCTTCAATTTGGTTTTGAACAGAGTCGGATCGGAGGTGGCACGCAGCTCAAGGGGGAGGCTGTTCCAGGCTTTTGGGCCGGCGACAGAAAATGACCGGTCTCCCCATTGTTTGTACCTCGAGCGAGGCACCTCCAGCAGGTGTTGACTGGCAGATCGTAAGTCCCTGCCAGGCTGATGGACTTTCAGAAGTTCTGAGATGTAGAGGGGAGCAAGTCCATTCAGAGCTTTGAAAACAAACAGCAGCAACTTGAACTGTATCCTGAACTGAACTGGGAGCCAGTGTAGAGAGGACAGGACAGGAGTGATGTGTTCATATTTTCGTGTGTTGGTCAAAAAGCGCGCGGCAGAGTTCTGTACAAGCTGTAAACGGGAGATGGAGGATTGATTAATGCCAAGATACAAAGCATTACAATAATCAAGTCTGGAGGTCACAAAGGCATGGATGGCCTTCTCCAGATCACCACGACTAAGAAATGACTTGACTTTGGAGAGCAGACGGAGCTGAAAGAAGCTGGTCTTGACAACAGAACTGATCTGTTTATCAAACTTTAAATTGGAGTCAAGCTGCACTCCAAGATTTCTGACCACCGAGTTGAAGTGGGGGAGGGGAAAACCAACACTGGGACTGGGAACTTTGCTAACAAAGAAGAATGCGGAACTACGCCGTCCAAGCAGTTAATCAATTTACTCAGGATCTTGACTAGAGTAAAACTGGGCCAACAAGTCAGGCAATTATTTCAACCACTCATAGACAATCAAGTGTTATGACTTACTCCTATAAAACCCAACAGTTTGCAACGAGAAAGTAACAATTTGTGGGTGGAACTGTTTATACCAGAATTTGTAAGAGCCTATTAATAGCATTTTTTTGTAAAGAATCTATCTGATTGAAGGTGGTTTAAAGGATAATGCAGCTTTTTCTAAGTGTGCCTTTTGCTCCATCATGAAAAGAAGCCAATTCTTTCTGCTAACCTGCTAAAAGCATGAATAAAATATGGTTTTGGCTGAGCACAGTGCCAATGTTTTAAGAGTAGGGCAAAAAAGGAGAGGGAATAAAGGATGAGTGGAACATATTTATTCAAACTACTAAGAATTATTAAGTGGGGCTGTAGTAGCTTGGTTGTCAGTGCTGGGGTCTTGTGGTCATATGGTTACATGTTCAAGTCTATTTTGTGTCAGGAAGGGCATTTGTTGTATACGGTATATAAAAACATGATT
The DNA here is from genome assembly GCA_038048925.1 of Garcialebias charrua. Classification (NCBI taxonomy): domain Eukaryota; kingdom Metazoa; phylum Chordata; class Actinopteri; order Cyprinodontiformes; family Rivulidae; genus Garcialebias; species Garcialebias charrua. The sequence continues at coordinate 23,775 of JBBPBX010026739.1, read as the reverse complement.
CCTACAGTACATACTAAATTTAAAAAAAAAAGTGGTAGTCTCTCATTTATCATGGATTTTAAGGAACACGCCCACCTGCAATAAGTGAAAAAAAAACGCAAAACAGGGATACAGTAGTCCAAGTCCAAGTTCAGTAAAGTTCAGTAAACTTTGTCATGACGTGTGCCAGGTTGTAATCACACATCACCTGTTACTACCAATCTCCCTCCTTAAATAAACAATTTAAATTTATAAACTGTAACGTTTTAAATAAACAATCCATGCAGCGTGGATTGTTTCTTTTAAACGTTACAGCATATCAATTTGAATTTTAGAGAAGAGAAACACAGCAGGACATCAAAGGGTTAATGCAGCAGGAGAAATACATGCATGGCAGAGAAGGAGATAATAATAATATAATAATAATAAACTTTATTTGTATAGCACCTTCCAACAATGCCTTGCATTGACCAAGGTGCTTTACAGGATAAAAAGATGAATAAACTGGAACAATAAATCAATGAAAATAGAATAAGAAACAACAGCAATAAAAGAAGGCAATGGAAATAAAAAATGCTACATACTAAAATAACACTAAAATAACACAAATAATAAAAGTTACACACTGAGAGTTTTTTTGAACAAGAGGAAATAAAAAGGCAATGTAAATAAAAAATGTTACATATTAAAATACCAAAAGTAATAAAAGTTACACACTGGAAGCTTATTTGAACTAGTGGAAATAAAAAGGCAATGGAAATAAAAAATGCTACATACTAAAATACCAAAAGTAATAAAAGTTACACACTGAAAGCTTTTTTGAACAAGTGGGTCTTCAGTCTGGTTTTGAACAGAGTCAGATCAGAGGTGGCACGCAGCTCAAGGGGGAGGCTGTTCCAGGCTTTTGGGCCGGCAACAGAAAATGACCGGTCTCCCCATTGTTTGTACCTTGAGCGAGGCACCTCCAGCAGGTGTTGACTGGCAGATCGTAAATCTCTGCCGGGCTGATGGGCTTTCAAAAGTTCTGAGATGTACAGAGGAGCAAGTCCATTCAGAGCTTTGAAAACAAACAGGAGCAGCTTGAACTGTATCCTGAACTGAACCGGGAGCCAGTGTAGAGAGGACAGGACAGGAGTGATGTGTTCATATTTTCGTGTGTTGGTCAAAAGGCGCGCGGCAGAGTTCTGTACAAGCTGTAAACGGGAGATGGAGGATTGATTAATACCAACATACAAAGCATTACAATAATCAAGTCTGGAGGTCACAAAGGCATGGATGGCCTTCTCCAGATCACCACGGCTGAGAAATGACTTTACTTTGGAGAGCAGTCGGAGCTGAAAGAAGCTGGTCTTGACAACAGAACTGATCTGTTTATCAAACTTTAAGTTGGAGTCAAGCTGCACTCCAAGATTTCTGACCACCGGGTTGAAATGGGGGAGGGGAAAACCAACACTGGGACTGGGAAGGATGTTGCTGGTGTCATCAGGTGCACCAAATAAAATGCATTCAGTTTTATCTGTGTTTAGGTGGAGGAAGTTTTGAGAGAGCCAATACGCATACCGTGAGAACCGATCAACAGAGGACGCCATTTCTTCCGTGGTCCACACTGCTCTCACCCACCTGGATCAGAAAGACTCATACGTGCGTCTGCTCTTTGTGGACTTCACATCTGCCTTCAACACCATGATCCCCCAAACTCTGATAGACAAACTATCTACACTTGGACTAAGCCCCTCTATTTGTAACTGGATACTAGACTTCTTAACAGATAGACCACAGTCCGTGAAGATCCACAACTTCTCCTCCTCCACCATAACCCTCAGCACTGGCTCTCCTCAGGGATGTGTGCTGAGCCCCCTTCTGTTCACTCTGCTCACATATGATTGTACAGCCACACTTCCAGGCTGTCATATTGTTAAGTTTGCAGATGATACAGCGGTGGTGGGATGCATCACAAACAATGATGAGTCCAGCTACAGACAGGAGGTGGAACACCTGGAGAGCTGGTGCAAAGAGAATAATCTTCACATGAATGTGAAGAAGACAAAGGAGATGATTGTGGACTTCAGAAGGAACAAACACACCCATGCCCCACTGAAAATAGGTGGGTCTGCAGTGGAAGTGGTCTCCAGCTACAAATACTTGGGTGTACACATGAATGATAACCTCAGCTGGAGCAACAACACCACCAGCCTGATCAAGAAAGGTCATCAGAGACTCTACTTCCTCAGACGGCTGAGACGAGCTGGTCTGAGCAGCCCAGTTCTCACCTCCTTCTACAGGTGTGCAGTGGAGAGCATCCTGTGCTCCAGCATCAACGTGTGGCATGGAGGCTGCACAGTTGAAGAGAGGAAAGCTCTGCAGAGAGTGGTGAAGGCTGCACAGAAGTCTGTTGGAGTCAGTCTCCCCACAATCACAGACATTTATACCTCCAGATGCAGGAAAAGAGCCACCTGCATCATGAAAGACCTCACTCATCCAGCACACTCACTCTTTGCCCCACTCCCCTCAGGACGGAGGTTGAGGAGCATCAAGTGTAGAACCACTAGACTGAGGAACAGCTTCTACCCTGAGGCTGTTAGACTCATGAATAAATAAAAATAAAATAAAAAATAAACACTGCAAAATATCACATCATACTGATGCTGATCTGTTTTCTTGTTGCTGTGTTCATCTGTGTTCATCTGTGACCATCTGCTCATACAAACTCATGTTCGTGCTGCTGTGTATTACTAGTTGATGCTTTTCTTAGTTAGCTGTGTATTACTAGTTGATGCTTTTCTTAGTTAGTTCTAGATGTTATTACTGTTTTTCTCTTTCATTTGTTGTTGGATGTAACTGGGACCTCGTGTACATAATCTCGTTTTCATCTCATGTACCACATGCGGTGCAAATGACAATAAAGACTCTCTGACTCTCTGACTCTCTTAATGTCATTTAAGCAGTTGACAAGAGTGTTTGAACTGGGTGAGAGATCAGCTGATCAGCTGCAGGAGGGAACTTTCCCTGCAGTTGTGGGCTGTGCACATGGTGCAAAATCATTTAAAATGATTTATTTTAAATAAACAACCCATGGCTCATCCATCAATCAGCCAATTGTGTCATGTCTTGTTTTGAAAAACCACGATATAGATAATCCGCAAAAACGAACCATGAAGTAGCGAGGGACTGCTGTAGACAAATTGAAAACAGCAGAAATATTTCAGAACTAGTCCCATTAGATACAACAGAGAAATTTCCAATTTGAGTATAAAAACCTACTTTTGTCAGAACTAAACTTTTAAGTGATGATAACTCAAGTATAACATTATCATTATCATTTTATAGTGAATTATAGTTAAGCTTTTAGCTTTCCCCTCAGCAATCACAGTATTAAAATCTAACAACAGTTTAAAAAAAGACTGCCACAAAATGCTTATATTTAGGAAAATGCTCAATCTTCCTTTTCATGTGTAAACTGAACGAAAATAACCAGACACTTGCATATAAATATACAGCTTCACAGCAGTTTATGCAACTGCCACAAGTGCCATGAAAGTACTTTTCACACGTGGTCTCTACTTCAAGAAAAGAAAAAGGGAAATTTAAAGAATTCTTTCCACAATTTTACTGAATCATTCTTATTGCAGTCATCAAATGTTGTTGGCATTGTTGCTTGCAAGCAGGTAACGAATAAACAATGTAGGTGTGAACAAGAAGAAAACGTCTTTATTAATTATTTTTTGTTAAAGGAGCTGTATGTAACTTTTCTAACAATATATTTTTAACATATTTCTTCACTCTGTCACTACCTCCTGACATACTGATTTTAGACAAGTAATCTCTGAAAAAAACTATTGTCCCCTTGCTTCTCTAAAAGCATTTCTAAAAAGCCACAGTGACCCGCCGTTAACCAGCCAATAAAAACAGAGTTTGTAACCAGCCAATAAAAACAGAGCTTGAATTTGAATCAGCCAATAAAAACAGAGCTTGAATTTGAATTTCAGCAGAGCAAGGGGTAACAGAGCCATATATGGCTCTGAGGGGAAGGGACCAGAAACGTGTCTCTGTTCAAAATTTTCCCAAGTTCCAGCGTGTTCCAGAAATTACATACTGAACCTTTAATGTCGCAGACAGAAAAACCCGACCGTGACAACTTTATATAATTTTGTAGGTCTGTCTGGTGTTCAAAATTTTAAATAAACATTGGATTGTCAAACATCCTGAAATTAAAAATTTTAATTAACCCATTAAGGCTGACAGTTTGTTGCATTAAGTGAATATAAGGGCATTTTAGAGTTTAATTTTAAAATGTATAGGTTATAAATTTTAACCTTAAAAAATGATCTTAGAATATTTTCAAATTCAAGATCTTTTTTATTGAATTTTTCACTTTTTTTCCCTTCAGACAACAACAACAACAACAAACAAAAACAACAACAACAACAAAAAAAACCACAACAATCAATCTAAGTTACAACATGTAGAAAATAATCCCTACCCAATCACTGCCAAAAGAAAAGGGAAAAAAATAAATAAAAGGTAAAATAGCCAAGAGACTGCATTAACCTGAATGAGTTGTGTTGTCAAAGAGATTCAGGAAAAGGTCCCCAGACATTCTCAAATTTACCCTCTTTCTGTTGGAGTGTGAATCTGATTTTCTCCAGCTTTAAACAGGACATGATGTCAGCCAACCACTGAGCGTGAGTGGGTGGAAACGGTTCTTTCCACCTAAGCAAAATAGCTCGTCTGGCCAGGAGAGAGGTGAATGATATTACATGTTGTTGGTTTTTATTTAGGTTTGTCATGCCCTCTACAAGACCAAACAGAGCAATCAGTGGGTCAGGGTTCAGGCGTGTATCTAGTACATGTGATAAAGTCTGAAAGATTTCCCGCCAATATTTGTTCAGAGATGGGCAAAACCAAAACATATGGGAGAGAGAGGCTTCAGCATGTTTGCATCTCACACAGTATGGGCTGACATCAGGATACATAGAGGACAATTTCAGTTTAGAGATGTGAGCTCTGTGCACCACTTTAAATTGTATTAGACAATGTCTAGCACAGAGAGAACTGGAGCTCACCAGTTTGAGTATGGAGGTCCAAGAGTCCTCTGAAATAGAGGAGCCGAGATCCTCTTCCCAAGCAGCTTTGATTTTATCTGAGGAAGCACGCTTCAAATCCAATAGTTTACTGTAAATGAATGAAATGGACTGTTTTTTATTTGGGTCTAGAGAAAGAATAGTGTCAACAATACTGCTATCAGTTGAAATGGAGAGGCTGGACAAATGAAGAGTAATAAAGTGCCGTATTTGGAGATACCTAAAAAAATTGGACTGGGGAAGACTAAATTTTTCACATAGTTGTTGAAATGAAGCTAAAGTGTTATTGAGAAACAAGTCATTGAAGCGTACTATACCCCTTCTTTGCCATTCTTTAAAAACAGAGTCCTGAGATGAGGGTTTGAAAAGTTGGTTAGACATGATAGGGCTATAGAGAGAGAAACTAGAGAAATTGAAACATTTACGAAATTGTGCCCAGATTTTTAGAGAGTGTTTTATAACTGGATTTATAACAGTTGTAAGTGGTGGAAGCGGGAGTGAGGATCCCAAGAAAGCCACGGAGGACCATTTCCCAGAACACTGTGACTCCATCTCTACCCAGTCAGGGCTGTCAGGCCTGTTGTAATAGAATGACCAGAATGCTAGACAGTGCAAGTTTGCTGCCCAATAATAAAAGCGGAAGTTTGGAAGGGCAAGACCGCCTGCGGCCTTAGTTTTTTGGAGATGTGTCTTATTTAAGCGTGGACGTTTTCCTTGCCACAGATATGATGAAATGATGGAATCTAACTGAACAAAGAATGAACCAGGGATAAAAACTGGAATATTTTGAAAAAGATATAAAAACTTAGGTAAAGTGACCATCTTGACTGAGTTAATACGGCCTGTGAGGGAAATGGAAAGCCTGCTTTGTCTGATTCAACAGAGAGACAAAAATTTCTTGATATAAATCTTTATACCTCCTCGTAACTGTAACACCCAGGTAAGAGAATTTTGTCTTCTCAATTTTAAGAAGCCATTTACCAAAGTCAAGAGTCTGCGCAGGGAAAATTACACTTTTACTTAGGTTTAATTTGTAACCAGAATTTATTCCAAATTCCTCAAGTAATGATAAAACGGAGGGCAGCGTGTCAGTCGGATGAGAAATGAAAAGTAAAAGGTCATCAGCATAAAGGGAGACCTTGTGCTCCATATCGCCTCTCCAGATTCCTGAAATTGTGTCACAGGACCGCAAAGCAGTGGCAAGAGGTTCAATTGCCAGGTCAAAGAGCATAGGGCTCAGTGGGCATCCCTGGCGAGTTCCTCGATGTAGACTGAAGGGTTTTCATATCTGAGAGTTGGTACGAATGGTTGCGGTGGGATGTGAATAAATTAATTGCACCAGTGGCGGTTCTAGACCAGTTGTACTGGTGGGGCCAAGCTGGGGCCAGAGGTTTTGTCAGAGGGGCACGTTCATCTCGGAGAAAAAGACAGATTCGAAATCTTACTTGACTCTTATTTTTTTTAAGCAGTGATTAACCATTGTAACCAAAGAAAATAGTTTAAAAAATCAAATGAGAAAAATATAAAACATTTTACACAGCATTTGTATTGACTGAATAAAATATATTAATAAGCAAATAAAATGATAATGAAAATAACTGTTAGGTGAAGTCTTGGTTCAGTTTCTCAGTCCAAAATTATATAACAACATTGGCTGCCCTACTAGCACAGCAACTGTATTCTGCGATTTTGATGAATACAAAATCGCAGAATTTCATGATTTCTGGCATCATGATTTCTGGCAAATCGATCAACAAATGAGTGACTCATTTGTTGATCGGTTTGCCAGAAATCATCAAATTATGTTTGTATTCTGCATCTGTCTGTTAGCAAAATATCTTATGAACAACTGAACAGATTTTGATGAAACTTTCAAGAAATATTCACTGAATGGCTCTCTACGACTGGTTGACTTTTAAAGTACATCCAATTTAAGATGGCTGCCACAGCTAACTGAACTTAAACAACACAAAATTGACTACAACTCATTCAATTTGACAAAAAATTGAGATAAAATTTGGTGTGGTAGTAGCTGAGACTCATTCCCAAAGCATAAGCAAAGGACTTTTAGAATGCATAAGATCTTTCTTTAAAATTATAGCGTTATTCAGTGGTGGGATGTAACAAAGTACAAATACTTTGTAACTGTACTTAAGTACATTTTTCATGTATCTGTACTTTACATGTGGGTACTTTTACTTTTACTCCACTAGATTTTACATGAAGTATCTGTACTTTCTACTACACTACATTTCTATAATGTGTTGAGTTACAAGTTACATTCACGTTGCAGTTTTTTGATTTGTCATTACATGTAGTTTGAAAGTAACTGATGTTGAGAGGGGAGTTGGTCCATTGAATCACTGCAAAGTGGACAGGTAACATTAGACCTGCCTTCAAGAAGAGCTGGACCAGTGACATATATTCTAGTATATACGTCACTGAGCTGGGAGCACCCACAGCACCACTAACACACCCAAAATGGATTCCACCACAGAGTCAGCAAGATACACAACACCCATGGCCTTATTGAAAGATTATTGAAATATTATTGAAAGACTGTTCAGTACAGCAGGACAGATCCTCTCTCCCAAAAGAGCCAGACTGGACTCAAAAAAAAACTTTGAAAAACAACTTATTCTGAACTTGGACAAGAAATTATTGCTGCAATATTAAAATGTATCAGTTCATGGGATGTTAGGACAGGAGACAAGAGATGTCTCCAAATGTCTCGACACTCAGGTCCAAGTTTCGAAAATGGTGTCAGGAAGTTAAAATATTGTTCACTATTGACCCATTACAAGGTTGACTAGACAGTATTTTAACTAGAGTTGAAGACAAACTGGAGTTGAAATGATCAGATGTTCCTTTGTTAGGTCTAATGCTCCTTTTTTCAAACAGACAACTTTTACTTAAACGTGTTTACTGCAGTTAAAATGACACATTGGTTTGTGTTAAATAAAAATGTTCAAAGGTAAAATCATTCCTCTTTCTTATTTTACTTAATGACATTTAACTCTTCATGTCATCCCTGAAATACTGACGCACAGAATCACAAGTCCAAGTGTGAACTGTGTCAGAGTAAACACAATAAAAACATGTACGGTATTATCTGCAGCATTGTTCATTAAAATGACTCAACACTATTAATGTATTGTTACAGAAAATATACGCACACTTGATGATTTTGTAAACCATTGCATTAGTCAAAGTCAAAAAGTCAAAGTCAAAGTCAACTTTATTGTCAGATCTGCAATATGTACAGTGCAGGACATACACAGGACCGAAATTGCGTTTCTCTCAGTCCCTCGGTGCAACAGTAAACATCTAAACATTGAAACACTGAAACATATAATAATAGACATAAGCATAAAAATAGTAAAACTAACACTGTCCTGAGTTGTTTTTTTTTTTTTTTTTTTTGCATAGTGGTATAAAAAAAGAGTATAAAAAGTATAACTAAAATAAACTAAAGGTTTCTAGCATTGACATTTGCAAAGTGGCAAAGCAGCGTATGAGTCAATGTACACAGTATATGTATGAGGTAGTAGTTGATGTTGTTGTAGAGGCAAAAAGTGGCATATGCAGTAAGGCACATTGGGCATCCCTAAATAAGACCGTTCAGAGCACACTGTATATGTACCAGCAGTGGTGTAGATATTAGAGTAGTGTAAATAAATGTAAACAGTAGTAATTACATGTAAGCAGTAGTAATAAAAGTAAACAGTATTAATAAATGTAAACAGAGAATGTAAACAGTATTATGATTATAGGCAGTGATGTAATACAGACATTAGTGCAAGTATGAGAAGTAGTGCAAACTGTATGAGCACATGACCGAGAGTTTAGTGAAAACCCGTTTGGTGACACAGAGTCTAGTGTTAAAAACTTTGTGTTGAGTGATAGTATGTGAGAAAGTTTTAGTGTTAAGGCAGTTCAAATGGGAGGGGAGGCAGAGCAGGCAGAGTGTTTAGCATTCTGACTGCCTGATGAACAGAGCTGTCTCTCAGTCTGCTGGTTCGAGCCTGGAGACTCCTCAGTCTCCTTCCTGATGGCAGCAGTCTGAAGCAGCTGTGCATTAGGTAATACATTCAGCAAGTACTTTTACTTTAATACTTTAAGTATTTTTAAAAGCAAGTACTTATTTACTTTTACTTAAGTAAAAACATTAATATGGTACTTCTACTTTTACTAGAGTACATTTTGTCTGTTTATTTGTACTTTTACTTAAGTACAGTGTTTGAGTACTTTCTCCACCACTGGCGTTATTTATTTGGAATCAATGATGTTGGTCTGTTAGCAAAATATCTCATGACCCTCTGGACAGATTTTGAAAAATCTTTCAAGAAATAATAAACGGATGTTTCTTTACTGCTGATTAACTTTTGAGTACAATTGAATTGAAGATGGCTGCAGCAGGCAATTGAAATAAGCCAAACTCAAAAATGGTTATAATTCAGTTAATTTTACAGATATGGAGTTAAGTGATTGTTTGTTTAAAGTTATTTTATATATTATTTTAAATAATGGGGTGATATAAGATTTTTTTCTTCTTTCTGCACTCTTTTCATTCAATGTTTTATTTTTGATTAATTTGTTTTATTTTGTCTCTTTTAAATGAATGAATAAATAAATTAAATAAAATATTAAATGGCTTTACATCTGCTAAGTTCATGGCATAAACCAACACAGACATGTTCCTGTTTTTAGTGTTTACATGGCTTTATATTGTAGCTGTTATGATATGATGCGCAGCCACGGAGCTCCAGGGGGAAGCTGACAGCAGCTGCCCGGAAACAGAGCGCCATTCCCGGCTTGAAAAAGAAAAACACACCGCTGAAGCCCCGGAGCTCGAATGTCCGGCGTAAAACTAACTTGACCGCGGTTTAATGTGACACAGATGTGTTTACTGTATATAGCTCTGCAGACATTGAACGTTGTTGTCTTGCGGTGTTTAAATACTTCCACACAGCGGACACATGTTACTTTGTTACGATGAAAAGTCGGCTAGCTGCTAGGCTAGCTAACATGTTACTCACCAGTGTCAGATCTTGAAACAGAAACAAGTGTCCAGCTCCATGTAAACAGTGATCCATAACCAATTGTGACCAGCTCCATGTAAAGAATCCATAAACAAACGACCCGCTTTTTGAAAACGATGCCAAAACAAACCCAACAGAGTACTCAGTCAGCTCCTCACGCTGCAGCTGGCTGCAAACTATGACATGGATTTCCTGAATGTGAGGCGGGTCTTATTACTCTGGGATCATGAGACACGCCTCCGTTCAGGAAATCCATTCCATAGTTTGAAGCCAACGTGCATCATGGGTCAGAAAATATCGGCAGGTTGGATCAAAAATCTGATACGTAAATTATGCTGGTATCGGATGGTTTCTGTTCGGTTCGTCATCTCAGGGCAGGATAGGTCGGACAAAGAACGGAGATCAAGATCCAGCTTTTAGTTTAGGAGGTTTATTTCATGCCATCGGATACATACAGACTCCATCCACTCCAATCTACACAGCTGTGTTAATACCACTCCTTAAATAGTCCCTCATTGATGACGTACGTGAGAGCGCACATTACCTCACGTGACTAATCTCAACACCCCCACTCGCTCTCACTGTACAAAGAATCACAAAATATTTACATCATACACAGTCACTGTTTTATACAAGTTTCCTCCTCTCTTTTTTTTTTTTATTTTTTTTTCAGTTCATGGTATAAAAAAGGAAAAATAAATAAATATATATACAACACTGTACAACGACATTAATTTACATCCCCAGATCTGAAATGTACAAACTTCTGGAGCTTTACTGTTGTAGATGGTTTGATGTGAATGTTTCCTTATAACTTATATCTAACTCGATTGTCCTTATAGGTTTCGGTTCCATCTATGTTATTCTTAATCGTGAAGACCCATCTATCCCCCACTGCATTTTTATTTTCTGACAGTCTGGTCAGTGTAAATGTTTTGTTCTCCGTTAAGGATTCTATCTCTTCTATCCATTTTACAGTTTGAGTTTGCCGTTCATTTATATTATGAGCTACAAATTTAACCAGTCGATGTTTGCAGATTTTTCCTGTGTTTGGGTAATAGACTAAATATGCAGGGCTGTATTTATCATAACCCACAAAGATACCTTTTTCACACCTCGGATCTAGCTTTTTCTTAATTTGTCTATATGCATAGCACACACACCCAAATTCTTTCATTTTAGAAAGGTCAGGCACCTTTCCTGTCAGCAGGTAATATGGAGTTTGTTTTAAACGGTTATTGAAACACCTGTTTCTAATTACTGCAGAAGCCATTACAGCATAAGCCCACAACTCTTTAGGTAGATTACTCTCTATCAACATACATCTTGCCATTTCAAACAATGTTCTCCAGCTTCTTTCAGCTGTGCCATTCTGATGTGGTGAATAAGGTGCAGATGTCTCATGTCTGATAGAATTAGTACTCATTAAAGACTGAAAGTCTTTTGATGTGAACTCTGTACCATTATCGGATCTAATGCATTTTATTTTACCATATTGGGCGACATCTGCAATAAACTTTTCGGTAGCTCTAGCTGTGTCACTCTTAGCTTTAAGAAAATAAACAAATATTGTACCAGAATAGTCATCTGTAAATGCTATTGTGTACCTGAAACCGCCTTTTGCAGCAGGCTCGATTGGACCAGCTAAATCAGTATGAACTAATTCAAGAGCGTTTTCTGCTTTTGCATCAGCTTGTCTGTTTCTGTATTGACAGAATTTACCCATAATGCAAGTTTCACAGTCTAGATTCGTTTTATCACCCTTCCCTTTAATCTTCATGCCTTTTACCACTTTTTCTAATTTTAGCAGGTCTTGGTAATTACAGTGGCCTAAAATTTTGTGCCACTCCTGAATGTCATAACAACCTGAAATCACATTGCTTTGTTCATCCTCATAATATTCATCATTTTTATTGCCATTGTCAAATATGTCTAGATAATATAGTCTATCATAGACACTAATGTCAAACCTTGTACCGTCCTTGGCGATGAGTTGACTGCATTCTTGGTTGAAGTTGACTGAGGCTCCCCTGGACGTCGCTGCCTTCACGGAAAAGATGTCTTGTGGGTACGTCGGGACATATAACGCCCGTTTGATCTCCACCTTCCTCCTTCGTCCTTGTGTGTCCCGCAGCCAGACCTCCGCGTCACCTCTCTTCACTGCCACACCGTTCGTCCTCGTCCCGTCAGCGAGCTCGATGAAGTGTTGTTCTGGTTCAAACGTGTCATCCCAGCGTTTGAACCTGTTAACATCAGTGATGATGTGTGAGGTCGCTCCGGCGTCCACCATCAGGCCTCTCTGTTTCCGTCCGCTGATCTGTGCGTCGTTTGTCTTGAATGCGAATGAGTGATCGTCCTCCACTTCATCGGTCGCTTGGTTCACATTCTCCATCTTCTTTCGCCAACAGTTACTCTCTGCATGACGTGGACTCTTACACACACGGCACCACTGTCGCTGTGTTTTATTCTTCGGACACAGCCTTGCTATGTGTCCCCCCAGTCCACAGCTGTAACAGATGAGTTCATCGTTTCCTCCTCGTCTTCGCTCTGCTCCGCTCCTGTAGCCACTTGCTGTCATCACATCATCCTTATCCACATCTGTATTAAAGTTTACAGTGCTTTCGTAGCTTCTCAGCTTCACTTTAAACTCAGCAAATGTTAGTTGGTCGTCGCTGCTTTGTGTGATGTGGACTACAAATGGTTTATAAGGTTCTGGTAGACCTTTTAACACCATGGCGACCAGAAGTCCATCACTCAATGTTTCACCTGCGTTTCTCAGAGCAGTAATTGCCGTTTCAGCTCTTATAATAAAGTCTGTGACAGTTTCACTTGCCTTTTTCTGGAGGGATGTCAGTTCTGTGTACAGGCTGATTATTCGCGGCTTTCCTCTGCCCGCATAATGGTCTCGCAGGATTTGTAAGGCTTTCCTGCCGTCGTCTGCTGCCTCTCTCATAATCAGAGACAAACTTTTGTCGTCGAGAAACTGTATCAGCTCTGCATAAGCCATCTCATTCTTCACTGCGTCGTCCTCCTCTTCCTCCGCATCTGGCTCAACTTTTAATAGAATGGTATTCTTCAGACCTTGTAGCCGGAGGTGTCCCAGGAACTTCGTTTCCCATAGCTCATAGTTCCGTTCGTCTCCGTCGAAGCATAATCTTTGCCAGCGACCCTCCTTGTCCCTGCTGGGCCCATAACCTGTTCGGTTTGTCATCTCAGGGCAGGATAGGTCGGACAAAGAACGGAGATCAAGATCCAGCTTTTAGTTTAGGAGGTTTATTTCATGCCATCGGATACATACAGACTCCATCCACTCCAATCTACACAGCTGTGTTAATACCACTCCTTAAATAGTCCCTCATTGATGACGTACGTGAGAGCGCACATTACCTCACGTGACTAATCTCAACAGTTTCCGCTTCTTGCTCAGAGGGCGGGCCAGAGGGAGGGCCAGGCTCCGTGATACACGGGCACTGGCCCGTGTGGGCCCGTGTCCAGAACCGCCAGTGAATTGCACCCATGTAATGAAATTGGGGCCAAAACCAAATTTGTCAAGAACATTAAACAAGTAGTCCCATTCAACCCGATCAAATGCTTTCTCTGCATCAAGGGAAATAACACACTCAGGAACAGTATCCGAAGGAGAATAAATAATGTCCAAAAGGCGTCTGACATTAAAAAAGGAGTGCCTGCCTTTAATGAATCCAGTCTGGTCTTTTGATATGATTCATCATATCAAAAGACCAGACTGGATTCAGATCCTTCCTTTCAAGGAAGGATCTTTTCCAACCTTTGAGCAAGAACTTTGGCTAAAATTTTGGCGTCTGTATTTAAAAGGGAGATTGGTCGATAAGAGGAACAGTGAGTTGGGTCTTTTCCTTTCTTTGCAATGAGGGTAATGCAGGCCTCTAAAAAAGATTTCGGAAGGGATCCTTGGTCAAATGACTCTAAGAGAACCGAGTGTAGGAGTGGGGAAAGTAATGAAGAAAATTTCTTAAAAAATTCAGCAGGGAAGCCGTCAGGACCCGGACATTTGCCAGACTGCATTACCGATACAGCTGACACAATTTCTGTCAGGGATATTGGGATCTCCAGTGCATCTTTCAGGTTGGGTGTGAGTTTTGGCATGTTGGTCTTTTCGAAAAACTGAGAAGATAAATTCTTGTTGGTTTGGGATTCTGAAGTATATAAATGGGAATAAAAGTCCTTAAATGCTCTGTTAATTTGTAAATGATCTAGAGTTGTGGTGCCGTTCTCTAATTGGATCTTAGGGATGATTTGTTTAGCCATGGCACCCTTCAACTGATTTGCCAGTAGTTTTCCTGACTTTTCTCCATGTATGTAAAATGATGATTTACTTTTCAAAAGTGATTGTTCTATTGAGTATGTAGACAATAAATCAAACTTAGTTTTGAGTTCTACTTTTTTTTGTACAGATTAGGGCATTTGTTTTGAGCGTATTGTTGATCAATTTCTTTTATCTGCTGGGCTAAATCAGTTCTTTCTTTTTGAGATTTTTGCCTCAGCCGGGCGGTATATGAAATGATTTGTCCCCTAAGATAGGCCTTAAGGGTATCCCAAACTGTTGACAGTGGGATCCCAGGAGTTCTGTTTATGGATAGAAAGAAGGTTATTTCTTTTTCTATAAATGTAACAAAATCATTGTTTAACAGTAACGTTGAATTGAATCTCCACTGTCTACTCCTTATAGGAATGTCAGGGAGGGACAAAGACAGAGTGACAGGTGCATGGTCTGAGATGACAATACTGTGGTAGTCACAGCCACGGACAGAGGGAAGAAGTTTGTTGTCCATGAAAAAGTAATCGATCCTCGAGTATGAATGATGAACATGAGAAAAAAAAGAATATTCTCTCTCAGCTGGGTGTAAAAAACGCCATACATCGCACAGGCCATACTTAGATAGAAAGGCACGAATAGTGTGGGACGACCTGCTGGCTGTGGCAGGGTTTGTAGAGGATCTGTCCAAAACTGGGTCCAACCAGCAATTCAGGTCACCACTGAGTATCAATGAGTATGTGTTTAGGTCCGGGAGCAGTGAGAATAATTTCTCAAAGAAACCAACATCATCCGTATTTGGGGCATAAACGTTAACTAGCACTACTGGTGTGTTGTACAATTTACCGGAAACAATCACAAAACGACCATATTTATCTGAGTTAACTTGAAAAGGTTCAAATGAAATGTCTTGACTGATGAGGATCGAGACGCCCCGAGCCTTTGCTCGAAATGAGGAATGGAAACTCTGCCCGTGCCATGTTTGCAGTAATCGTTTGCTATCGTCACTTCTAATGTGAGTCTCCTGCAGGAAAGCAATGCCTGTATTTAACTGTTTTAAATGAGAGAGCACCTTCCTTCTCTTGACGGGGTGGTTCAAACCTTTGACGTTCCAGCTTGACAACACCAACTGACCACTCATATTACTAATAATTTGTATAAGAAAGGTAGGTAATACAGTCTAATGTGTTGATGGCTGTGCAGTTCTTGGCAAAGTGAAAGAAAATATAAATTAATGGCAGTGATGGACCCCCCACCCCCCTCCCTTTCCCACCCTGGACAGCTGCAACAGACAGAAGCAGCAAGCTCCATAGAAATTAAAAATAAGTCTCCTGTCTAACTTTTAAACTAGTGCTCCAGTATCATCAGAGGAAGAAAAAAATGTATAAGCACCTCATGCAAGGCCAAAAATGTACACATAGATGGGTGATCACCATGAGTATGTGTTTAGGTCTGGGAGCAGTGAGAATAATTTCTCAAAGAAACCAACATCATCCGTATTTGGGGCATAAACGTTAACTAGCACTACTGGTGTGTTGTACAATTTGCCGGAAACAATCACAAAACGACCATATTTATCTGAGTTAACTTGAAAAGGTTCAAATGAAATGTGTGACGCATACACATATAAACAAAGTTAAATTAATCCTAATCCTAAATTAAATCTTCAATCAGTCCAAGACCAATTCAAGATTCAATTCAAGATAGTCAACAGGTAAACAAGAAGAGGAAAAATGTTAATAGTTCAAAATAATATATTGAAAACATTATATATTTCACCCATTTTTATACATGGATAGGCCTACTTCAATTATTTATGTGCCTAAATACCTAATGCCTAAAAAAAAAAAAAAATTTTTATAAGCACCTCACAAACTAGTTTAAAGTATGCAAGGCCAAAAAATGTATACACATAAATGTGTACCGGTAATCACGCACACATATACAAACGTAAAGTTAAATTAATCCCAATCTCAAATTAATTATCAATCAATCCAGGACTAACCCAAGATTCAGCTCAAAATAGTCAACAGGTAAACGAGAAAAGGAAAAATGTTTCATTTCAAAAATGTTAATAGTTCAAAAAAAAGCTGCAACTAAAAAAGTCTCAGATAATCAGAGTATGGGCAGAGTCCTGCTCATCTGTTCCTCACCTCATGTAAAGAAAAGTTTAGTGTAATAATCAAAGCCAGTGCGGGAACAGCGCATTGTTCATCAGTTAGAAGAAAAGTTTAAATATTACTTGCGCTGTGAAGCTTGAAAGGTGTCCATGAACTTCTGCGCCTCCTCTACCGAGCCCAGCCACTTTCTGTGTCCATCAGGTAAAGTCACGCGAAGTCGAGCAGGAAAAAGCAGAGCAGGTTTTAGACCCAAAGAATACAGCACAGCCATCACGTCCTTATATTCCACTCGCTGGTTGAGGACTTCTGGGCTGTAGTCTTCCACGATCCGCACCGGTTTCCCCCGGTATTCAAGCCTGCCTCTGCGTCGGGCCTCCCGGATCAGCAGCTCCTTCACCTGGACCCGGTGCACTCGCAGGATAACCGGGCGCGGCCGCTGGTCCGAGGCGGGTTTCGGAGCGAGGGTTCGATGAGCCCGGTCCAGTTCGGGTGGAGAAGGAAGCGTGTCACGCCCGTAGATGTCGCACAGCAGGTTGGAAAAGAAGTCTGTGGGACGTCCGCTTTCAATAGATTCCGGTAAACCCAGCACACGAATATTCTGCCGTCTGCTTCGATTTTCTAAATCCGCCAGTTTAGATCTTAGTCTGGCGTTTTCCTCCTGCAGAGTTGAGCAGGTGTTTTCCACCTCCGACATGCGCTGGCTCAGGTCGTTAGTGACAAGTTCCAGTGATGAGACACGCTGGCCGTGTTCCTCCACCGCGAGCCGAGTTTGGTCCAATTTGAGATCCAGCTGACTAAAAGTTTGTTTGAACTCAGCTGACAGCGCAGCGCGGTGCTCCTCGAGCAGCGAGGTAATTGCCTCGAGGGTTAGGCCAGCGTCATCGTCCTTCTTCGATCTTGCCGACCTCTGAGACATTTTTTAATCCAAAATCTTCAAAAGAGATGCTTGATGGAAGTTGTGTGCGTGATAATAGTCAAAAAATATTACATATAGAGGGCTTGGTGGTACTAAAAAATAAATTTTACCCGGAGCACTGGCAAGTGCGACTCACTCCATCTCACGACCACACCCCCATCTTAGAATATTTTAATATTCAATCTAGGATTTACAGCCCACGAAATGCTAAAATGTTCAAGATGGAGTTGGGAGTGCATCAAGCATCAGCTCTGAGCCCCTTCCTGTTTGCCCTCGTGATGGACGACTAACAGATGAGGTCAGGCAGGAATCCCAATGGACTATGATGTTTGCAGATGACATTGTGAGCTGTGGTGAGAACAGGGAACAGGTGGAAGAGAACTTGGAGTGGTGGAGGTATGCACTTGAAAGAAGAGGAATGAAAGTCAGCCATAGTAAGACAGAGTACATGTGTGTGAATGAGAGGGAGACCAGTGGAACAGTGAGGCTACAAGGAGCAGAGGTCACAAAGGTGCAGGTCTTCAAATACTTGGGGTTCATTGTCCAAGAAAATGGGGAGTGTGGTAAAGAGGTGCAGAAGAGAGTCCAGGCAGGATGGAGTGGATGGAGAACATTTCCAGCAGTGACATGTGACAAAAGACTGTCAGCAAAGATCAAAGGAAATGTTTACAAGACAATGGTGGGACCAGCTATGTTGTTTGGTCTAGAGACAGAGACATGGACAAAAAGACAGGAGAAAGAACGTTGAAGTGGCAGAAATGAAGATGTTGAGGTTATCCTTAGGACCGACATGGATGGATAAGATTAGGAATGAGATCATCAGAGGTACAGCCCATGTTGAACAAATGGGAGATAAAGTTAGAGAGGCTAGACTGAAATGGTTTGGACATGTCCAAAGGAGGGACAGTGGTTTGGACATGTCCAGAGGAGGGACAGTGGATAAATTGGTCGAAGGATGTTAGAAAAGCAGCTGCCAGGAAAAAATACAAAGAGGAAGGCCAAAGAGAAGATATGTGGATGCAGTTACAGAAGACATGGAGGTAGTTGGAGTGAGAACAGAGGATGCAGATGAGGATGACTCACTGTAGCGACCCCTGAAGAGGAAAACGCTGATAGAAGAAGAATGGTCGGGAATCACATGTTAAGATAAAAATAGTAACAAATGAAAACTATTCAATTTTAACAATTCATTTTAGGTCATTTTGTCTAGTAGTCCAAGTGTGAGGCAGCACAACAGGACAACCCTAACTATAGGATTTATCAAAAAGGAAAGTCTTAAGCCCAGTCTTAAAACTGGACAATGTGTCAGAATTCCAGACAGAAACTGGAAGTTGGTTCCACAAGAGAGGAGCCAGATAACTAAAAGATCTTCCTCCCATTCTGCTTTTGGAAACTGTAGGAACCACAAGTAAGACTACAGTCTGAGTGTGAAGTGCTCTGTTGGGAAAAGATGGAAAAATAAGATTTGCAATATAAGCTAAGTTGTTGAGAGCTTTGTAGGTTAGAAGTAGGATTTTGAATTATATTCTGGATTTGACAGGGAGTCAATGGCGAGAAGCTAAGACGAGTGATTTATCCTACTAACTACTAACCTACTAACCTATAAATGTTGGAATTGATAAAGACAGAATTTGTCAAAATACAAATTTGGTTTAAAATCAATAAATTATCATTAAATCTAGAAAAAACTAATTACATGATATTCAGTAATAAAAAGAAAACTGTTGATGTTCCACTCAAAATTGAGGGTGTTGAGATTTGTAGAGTGAGTGAGGTGAAGTTTTTGGGTGTTATTATTGATGACAAACTGACATGGAAACAACACATAAATTCTGTAAGAATAAAAATAGCTAAATCGATTGCAGTACTGTACAAAGTCAGAGACTTATTGAATGATAAAGCTCTGTATTTGTTGTATAACACAATCATTGTTCCACACTTAATCTATTGTATTGATGTTTGGGGGAAAGCGTGTAAAACAATCACAAAGCCTATTTTTGTATTACAGAAAAGAGCTGTAAGAATTATCACTAGAAAACATTACTGTCATCCATCTAGTACATTATTTTATCAACTGAAGTTATTGAAGTTCCATGATTTGGTAGATTATAATATTTTATCAGTTATGTATAGGGCTCAAAATAATGCATTACCTTTAAATATCCAAATGCATTTTGTTAAAAGACAAAGTTGTTATAATCTTAAGGGGACAGAGATGTTTGTAAAACCACAATTCAGAACTAGTTTGAAGGGACGTTCTACCTCAATCCAGGGAATTAGATTATGGAATGGCTTGGAGAATGTAGTTAAAAATGCCAAGTCAATGTTTACATTTAAGAAAATGATCAAAATGAATTTGTTAAAAAAATATATGAAATAGCGTAATGTGTATTGTATTAGTTAGAAAATTAGAAAGAGTTAGTCATTTTGTACTGTTGGTGGAAGATTATTATTGTTTAATCTGATTAGAAAGAGTTAGTCATTTTGTACTGTTGGTGGAAGATTATTATTGTTTAATCTGATTGTTTGAAAAAAGGGGCAGATATAATAAGATTTATTCTTCTTTCTGCTACCTTTCATTTTTTTATATTTTGTACGTTATCATTTATGGGATTGTCTTGTATTGTGTTTCTTTTGTAAAAAAAATGAACAAATTTAATAAACATAAACATACTAACTCCAATTAAGTCTCTGGCATCAGCAAAGTGGATCAACTGAAGATGTTTTTCAGAAGTATTTGGACACCCAGATAATAAACCATTACAATAGTCCAATCTAGACATGACAAATGCATAAAACAGTTATTCTCCATCATTTTTAGATAAGATGTTTCTAATTTTAGCAATATTACACACGTGGAAGAAGGTGGTTCTAGTAACATTTTAATGTGGTGGTTAGAAGATGTCTTGATCAAAAATAACACCAAGATTTTTAACAGAGCTGGATGCCAGATTATCGCCAGGTTGAAACAGCGAGAAAATTTTTCCTAAAATGTTCAGGTCCAAAAACCAAATTTGTATCTGTATTCAGAAGAAGAAAATTAAGGGTCATTCAGGTTTTTATGTCTTTAAAGCTGCTATATGTAACTTTTCTAAAAATATATTTTTAACATATTTCTTCACTCTGTCACTATCTCCTGACAGACTGATGTTAGACAAGTAATCTCTGAAAAAAACTATAGTCCCCTTGCTTCTCCAGGTGGTAGTAAAAGCATTTCTAAAAACTCACAGTGACCCGCCATTAACCAGCCAATAAAAACAGAGTTTTTAATTTATTGTGTTGAGGTTTGCGGTACAGCGTGCAAAACTGTAACTAAGCCCGTTTTTATTTTACAGAAAAGAGCTTTAAGGATTATCACTAGAAAGCATTATTACCATCCATCAAATGATTTTGCAAATTAAAATTACTGAAATTGTATGATCTGGTTGACTACAATATTCTCTTAATATTATACAAGGCGCAGAACTTCACATTACCCTCAAATATCCAAACGCTTTTTGTAAAAAGACAGAGTACTTACAATCTTAAGGGTACAGATATTTATGTTATGCCATAACAAAGAACAAGTCTAAAGAGTAGGTCTACTATAATTTATGCAATAGGTCTATGGAATGGTTTAGAAAATGATATTAAAGTTGCAAAAACAATGACTGTTAAAAAAATGAATAAAAATAGGTTTTTGGAAAAATATATATAAATTGGTTTGTTTCAAAATTTATGAATGGTAAAGTATGAAGAGTTATTTACTGTGTAAATTTTTGTGGATTATTGTTGTTTGAATTGATTGTTTGAATTAATTTTGTTAAAAAAGGGATAGACAAAATAAGATTTTATCTTCTACAGCTTCCTTTCATTTAATGTACTGTTTGATTTTTTTATTTATGTAGAATTATAAATAGTTTTTTGTGTTCTTTTAAATTTGAAATTTGAAATGACTAAAGAATAAATGAATAAATAAATAAAGTGTTAAAGGGGACCACATATAGTTCTTTAAAAATTTTATGTTATGTCTTTGCTACATGTATCTTGACAATATTAATTAATTTTAATACACAAAATAATTCTTAGATAATCAATTATACCCTTTTTAATTTTGCCATTTTTAACTTTCGTTTTGAATGACCGGTTTATGATAATGAGATCTCGTGGCACGCCCTTCAAAGATCTGCTTACATTAACTCTGCCCTCCAAAGGCAGACGAGGATGAACTCACGTTACTGCCACCCAGAGCCCTGAGCTGAGCTGTAACTGGACCGCAACGTATTTATTGTGGGACAGATCAGACGTGTACAAGTTGTCGTGTCATTTTTAATTTTTCCTCTGTAATAAATGTCCAACTCCCTCCCTGACGTCTCCCTCCCTCTCCCTGTGCGCGCAAGCTGGAGGTAGCGGAGCGGTCGCGGACACACACACACACACACACATACACACACATACACACACACACTCACAGCGGGGCTGTCTTGTTATCTGTGTCCCTCGCTCAGCCGCGCGCTGGGCCCGGCACACACACATACATACACATACACACACGGGTTTGTCAATGAGGTTTAGCGGTACGTAGTCTGTCCTGCTAATGACACATAAACCAACACACACACACACACTGGTGAGGGGCTAGACTCAGGGTTGAGGTGGGTTGTGGCTGCGGTTTGTGACGTCACAAACCGTAGGAAGTGCAAAACGAACTGTTTTTTTTTTTCAAAGATAAATAAATCTACTTAGAGTAAATAAACCACTGGGTGCATTTTTTTGGCCTTAGGACTGTTTTTTATTAAGTAAATACCCAAAGTTGAGTAAAAAAACCCATTAAAAAGTGAATTTTGAATATGTGGTCCCCTTTAATACATTCTATCCTCCTCAACAGACAAGCCTCCATTGGCATTTCAGGTACCCCATTAGACTGGTTCAGCTCCTACCTCTCTGACTGCACTCAATTCATTCAGCTTAAATCCTTCCGTTCCTAGTCCCTTGTCTCCACAAGGCTCTATCCTCGGAAACCTCCTCTTCATCATTTACCTCCTTCCTCTAGGTCACATCTTCCGCAAATACGGCGTCCATTTCCACTGTTATGCTGATGACACACAGCTCTACTTGTCATCAAAATCTAACTCGACCCACCCACCCTCCATCCTCACCGACAGTCTCAATGAACTAAATCACTGGTTTTCTAACAATTTCCTTCAACTAAACAGTAACAAAACAGAAATCATTCTTGTTGGTACCAAAAACTCTATTTCAAAATCAGAACATCTTCTTGTCCCCCTTAACAACTCCCTGCTATCCCCCTCCCCTCAGGTCAAGAGCCTCGGTGTCATCCTCGATACCACTCTCTCCTTCACTTCACACATCAACAATATTACTCGGTCTGCCTATTTCCACCTCTGTAATATTAACCGTCTCTGTCCTTCTCTCACACCCCGCTCCACAGCCATCCTGGTGCACAGACTTGTGACAATACTCTTTGTGGACTTCACATCTGCCCTCAACACCATGATCCCCCAAACTCTGATGGACAAACTATCCACACTTGGACTAAGCCCCTCCGTTTGTAACTGGGTACTAGACTTTTTAACAAACAGACCACAGTCAGTGAGGATCCACAACTTCTCCTCCTCCACCATTGCCCTCAGCACTGGCTCTCCTCAAGGATGTGTGTTGAGCCCCCTTCTGTTCACTCTGCTCACATATGATTGTGCAGCTACCCAACCAGGTTGTCATATTGTAAAGTTTGCAGATGATACAGCTGTGGTGGGATGCATCACAAACAATGATGTGTCCAGCTACAGGCAGGAGGTGGAACACCTGGAGAGCTGGTGCAAAGAGAATAACCTTCAGATGAATGTGAAGAAGACAAAGGAGATGATTGTGGACTTCAGAAGGAACAAACAAACACACACCCCACTGAACATAGGTGGATCAGTGGTGGAAGTGGTCTCCAGCTACAAGTACTTGGGGGTACACTTGAATGATAATCTCAGCTGGACCAACAACACCACCAGCCTGATCAAGAAAGGTCATCAGAGACTCTACTTCCTCAGACGGCTGAGACGAGCTGGTCTGAGTAGCCCAGTCCTCACATCCTTCTACAGGTGTGCAGTGGAGAGCATCCTGTGCTCCAGCATCAACGTGTGGCATGGAGGCTGCACAGCTGCAGAAAGAAAAGCTTTGCAGAGAGTGGTGAAGGCTGCACAGAAGTCTGTTGGAGTCAGTCTCCCCACCATCACAGACATTTACACTTCGAGATGCAGGAAAAAAGCCACCTGCATCATGAAAGACCCCACTCACCCAGCACACACACTCTTTGCCCCACTCCCCTCAGGACGGAGGTTGAGGAGCATCA